>BMAV01014949.1:0-91245 GCA_019973955.1 Trichonephila inaurata madagascariensis
CATTATACGCTGGAGAGAGATTTTACGGTATTTATTTTTATTATCTTTATACTATTGTGTCTTTTATTATGATCCATACAAAGATCTCTTGTAAGCTCCACATTCCTTTTGGATGGGGCACTATCTTTACAAATTTTAATATGATCATCTGCTATATTGAATATTTTTTGTATAATTATATTATGATCTAAAATAAAGAGTTTAGATTTTTGTTTAAAATAAAGGAAGGGAATTAAAAATAAAAAAATATGAATGATTAACCAGTTTTTATTGTTTCAGAAAATTATATTCCTATTGCAATTGTAGGTTCTTTGTTTTAACTGAGGTTCCATTTTTTTTCACCAGGCACAATAAAGTTAATCTATCTTTAGTGACTAAAGATTTATTGTTTCATATACAGCTACACACACCCAACATAAAACAACATAAAAAAAACAAACTATGATACATTTAATTAGTCAAGAGCATTTTGTTTCAATACTCGTGAAAGTAACTGCCATTCCACTCCTCTCTCCATGTTGTACTCCTCTCCTCTGTCCATTCCAATGGCAGCGCCTGTCACCAAAAGTCCTCATGTAGCTGAACAGTGCAACGTTAATATTCAATCAATCAATCAATCCAATGGCAGCACTACCTATATAGTTTTTTTTTAATGCCAGGCGAATCTTGCAAAGAAATTATGAATAAAACATTATGGAATAATATTTTTGTATAAATGTGGTTTAATTTAATATTGTAAAACTTAATACTTATGTTGCATGTATGTATTGAAATGAGACAACTTAAAAGTATAAAGGAATGAAGTAGTTATAAATTAAAATTGAGTCATGTTAGATGCAATTACCAGTCATTGTATACATTATGATTCTGCATGATTTTCTCATCAGTACGAAGTCAGGTTTATAATTTTTTTCATTGTATGTTACTCTTCCTCCCCCTTTTTTTTAAAAAAAATCATTTGTATGTTCATTACATATTTTGACACTATCTTACATTTGAAAATTTCTCTAATTTATTATCTAAATCCTAGTGGTCATGGTCACGAACTCAGGACTAGTGAATCACGAGTTTGAGTCTTGGTGGTACTAAAGTCCCTATCACAGGTAGTGGGGCTGATGCACAATTAGTTATGGCTCAACATTCTCCTGGGGGCATGGTGTGTAAGTTTGAACAGTGGGATACTTGTCATTGTGTTTGTTCTGATGTTCAGAACATTATTAATCACAATACATGAGTAGGTCAATTAAAATCACTTTATTTTACATCAGTAAACAGCATCATCATTAAAACAGTTTTAGTGCTATAGGAACACAACAGTTAGAAAACACAGTTAACAGGGATACACATTAGTTGTGACATCCCTCCTTTCAAGTTATTAATCATATGACATGATCATTTAAATAAAATAGTTTATACGAACACTTACTTCTTTGAACTTCACAATCTGACCAGTTACTGTTCTTCATATTTTGAGGATTTAAAAGTACTTTTGAATCAGTTTGGGAAGTACTTATTTCATTAGGATCTGTTTCTATACTGAGGGGTGTTTTTTTTCTTTCTTGTTTATGTGCTTTCTATTATATCTTAGGGTTTTACTTGATTGGTCTTTAACAAAATAGGACCTCGTATGCAGTTTATGCTTTGTAATTATTTTGGCAGGTTCCTATGTTTTGTTTTTAAAGTTCAGTATTCTTACAATCTCTTTCTTAAGCTCAGATATGGGATGAACAGTTTTGTCATAATAGAATATTTAAATGTTTTTTTCCCCTTTTAACAAACCTCTCTCTGATATTAAGAAATTTAGTAAGTAAAAATCTTGTAGAGATTAGTAATTTGGTTTAGTCTATATATATGTGATTAAACATCAGTTGAACTGGAAGTAGATCAAGACCTGATATTGAGGTATTTCTACACTCCATTAATCCTACTAAATCTTTTTTTTTTATCTTCCTTTGTCTCTGTCAAAATACTTTTTGAAATCCCTACTGCTTTTTCAACTATGTCATTACTTGGGGAGTATTAATGACTAATAAATGTATAATTAAAGTCCCAGTAATTTGAATAATTTTTATAAATATAATTATTAAATGGCATGTTAGAGATTACAGAGAGTATTAGAAACACCAAATCTAGAGTAATTGATTTTAGTTGTTGCCTCATCTGCACATTTTTATTTGCAAGTTCAACATTTTCTGTCCATTTTGAATAATAGTCCATTACAACTAGATAACTTACTTTACCAAGTTCATTATATTAAATCTTTATCTTTTTTAAAATCTATAGAGAACTGTGAAGTTTTAATGGTTTTTTGCTATTTGCTTTTTACAATTTTTCATATGTTTCACACTCTGATATTACTGTCTCTGTCAGAATTCATCTCTGATCAGTACATTATTTCTCTAGCCAGTTTTCTTACACTTTTCTATCCCAAAGTGAGCTTCATGAATTAGTTGTAAGATATCTTTTCTGAAACTATAGAGTACAATTGATTTTTCATTGCTAAATAACATCCTTTCTTTAGTATAAAATATTATTTTTAATCTTATATGTTTTTACACTATTATTTACATTTTTGTAAGATTTAGGCCAACCTTCTTTTTGATATATTCTACAACTATTTTTAATTTTGTATCTAATTTGGCTTTTTAAAATTGCATTATTTTCTTTTCACTAATGGGTAAATGAGAGAAACTCAGGAAATGCATGTAATACAGTACCATCCTGAAGCATATGATACATAATAAATCTATAAATCTCATTTATCCTACATAATACGGATACATAATCGATTTCAAAAACATACTTCAATAATTAAATATCGTTTCTTGCATTTCAAAATATATTTTGTACATCAGTTTCTTAACAATTGCTATTAAGGGTTTATGTACAACTATTTTACTTCCATATTTAAAAGTATAGTATTGCTCATATAAGGAAACAATTGTTAACAGTTCTATTTCCATCTGCATAATTTTCGTTATTTGTTAAACTGTGTGAGACAAATGGCGCAGGTTTTTTGGATTAAACAATAAATATCACAGCCCATCTTTTAAACTATCACACTGTTTCACTATTTTATTATCATTGGCACTTTTCAAGTTGGTGCTTTTGCTAAAAAAAAATAATTCTTTAATGTTTACAAATGACAATTGTTCCCTTTTCCAATTAAGTTCTACATTTTCATGAATGATTTCTCTTAATGGAGCAGCCACTTTAGATGCATTGGGTATAAATTTTGAGAGAAAATTCATCATGCCCAACAATCACCTAACTTAAATTCTTGATTTTGGTGTTGGCATCTCAGCAATTGCCTTGATGTGGTCAGATGCCAGCAGCTAATTTTCAACTTCCTGTCTATATTTCTGCCATTTTTCTTTTAGATTTCCCACAAATTTTTTTAATAAAGTAGGTGGTTTGAACACATCCATCATACACACAATTAAATAGTTTTCTTTCAATTCAAATTCGATTTCATCGATTGCCTTCCTGACTCCATGTCATCGGGGTTGTTCTTATGTTCTTCAGGACATAATTAATCACTATATTTGGGCAACTGAATTAAAATATCACTTTATTTTACATGATGAGTAAACAATGTCATAATTACAAGAGTAAGAGTACAACAATAACACTGTAATATCAACTATCACAATAGTGCTAACTTGAGTGTCATCTTTGTCACTTGATTGAAGTTTTCATAAGGAGGATGTCTCGCCTATAGCCCTTGTGTTGCTTTAGAGCAGGGTTGTCCAACCCAAATGACCTTGCGGGCCACTTCGGAAAAACATTATAATCTCGTGGGCTGCACATATAAAAATATGTGCCTTTATATCAGATTTGGAAACAAAAAAAAAAGCATTTATTGGAGGGAAAATTTAAAACAGAATGAATTATTATTATTGTTTTCATTATTTTTCATGTATACAGACATAGATAGTATAATAATGTTCATATAATATAATAATGCAATGATCAAAAAAATGTTTGAAATATTACTGTTGCCATTTTTTTGAAAATTACGATGTTCCTATTAAATTGATCTTTCGTTACTCATTGTTGAAATTTGATAGTTCTGTAATTCGCAAACGATTAAGTATACATTGCCCTTTATCTTAACCATCCCGAATTCTTTTTGAAACTTTGAAAAAACATCTCTGACTGTCTCTTGCTTTTTGGACACTAAACAGAAAAGGATGAGGAGAAACGAAAGTCGCTCACACAGAGAATCCTGTATCATCCATAGTAAAGGATATGCATGATGTAATTCGAAATTTATTGAAAAAGTAATTTACTATAGTAAAATCATATGTAATTGTTTGATAAAATATAAATCTATTTTAATCTGAAGGACATTTCTATTACCAAAAAGGATTTATTTTAAAATAAGAACAGGTAACAGGCAAATACATTATATATATATATATATAAATTTCCCCTCAAATAAATTTCAAAATGAAAAAACTTTAAAAATCTGATATTTAAAAATTTTTAAAAAAGAGTCAGTGGGCCACATGTGGCCCGCGTGCCGCGTGTTGGACAGCCCTGCTTTAGAGCAAGGGTGTCAAACTCAAAGGCTGACTTGGGCCAAATAAACAAGGTTTAACTTAAGGTGGGCCACAAAGAAAATCAAATTTCATAGAAATGTAGTTTTTTTCAAATAATACATTATAATAAACATATATAAAAGAACAAGAAAGATTTAATATATACGTTCTGACTCTTAACATCTCTTCTCTGCTACTGTCTCTTCTATTTCAGGAGAAATTTTCATGTTTTATTGTATATTATTGCATGCCAATATATTGACCGTGCCATAAAAATGCTCGTTGGTGGCTGCATGTGGCCCACTGGCTGGAAATTTGACACTCCTGCTTTAGAGTGTCATGTTAATAAAAAAAATCAATGATCAGTATCCTTTATGATTCTTATTTGTTATGTTGCTCAACTCCATAATTTCGATGCTATTTAATAGAATCGGTATCTTTTTGGAATTTAATCTTTTTTACACTATTTTTTTATTCTACCATATAGATTCTTTATTTTTTTACTTTTTGTGATACTGCATTTTAATTGCTTATATTTGTGAAAGATTAATATCTTCGTTTGTATCGTCATGGTTAACATTTTTCTTTTTCAGTCAAAAAAGCTGTCTTCTCAAATACAGCAGCAGAAAGTTACATATCAGCATGAAATACGCAAATATGAAAATAATATGAATCAAATGAAAGCTAGATTGAATCAAATTTTAGCGGATAAAAACCCAGACAAAAAAATAGGTAAACAATATACCTTTTTATTTTTAAAAATTAATAAATTATTTGTTTTTTAATTTTAACCCTCAGTTGCATGAATTTTTATGACAAATTAACAAGTATATGTATGGCTATTAGTGTACTTAAAAATCAGTTATTATGAAATAAATAGTATACAATTTATTGCAAAATGTCATTTATTACATGTTGTGGCATTTCCAGAATGGGAACTTTATACATATGTAGATATAAAATCAAGGTAAAAAAATCTTCATGTTTGATATCACACATATACTTTGCATGAAAATCATGAAAACAATTTTTTAAAAAAAATCTTAGAAACACATACAATTGATCGTGACATCCAAATAGTAATACGTATAAATAGGAAGTTTTTCTGTGGAAATAATTTGTGTAATGTGTTTTTGAAAATTTGCAGACAGTAGGTACATGATTGCCAGAAGATCTTAATAAAAATCTTGTTAGAGAGAAAGCAGCAGAATAATCTTTAAGGAGTATTTAGTTGCAGAATTTCAGGCAGTAATAGGGTATTTCCTAAAAAGGCATTGTTTATTCCACCTTTTCTGGTCCTGATTACTTTCCAGAAAATTTTCTAGCCAGTTGCACTTTTTTTTTGCTTTTGAAGAGAATTATAACTGTTGCAAAGGAATATCAAAATCTAGGTGTGAAACTGATGAATGTGTGTTTTAGTGTTGAGTAATAAATCAAATTAATAAATATGTGGGTTATCATTGTAGGAAGTTTTATGAATTTAAGTTGTAAAGGAAATCTTTTTTAAACTGAAATTTTTGTAAATATTAAAAGGCAACAGTTGTAAAAGATACTGTGTGTTTTTTACATTCTTTTTGTGTAGTGTATTTTTTATAAGTTTTATTTAAAAAATCCTAAAAAAGAATAAATGACCTTGCTGAGAAAAATAATGATAGACAATTTATAGTTTTACATAATTGTTCCGAACACTTATAGTGATTTATAAACACTGTATTTCAAAAATATACTAATTATTTTATGTTTATAAGTGTCTTACATCATGATCATCTTGAACATAATAAATAAAAGTAAAATGTATTACATGTTTAAAATATGAATTTGGGTATATGTACTTATTTTACTACATTTCAACTAAGTTAGCATATGTAGGTTTTCCCCCTCTCGTAAAGGTGGAGGTTGTTTAATTTTTTGTGATTTGATAATTTTTTAAGGTGGTTGTTTTTCTCTCTCTTCTTGGAACACTTCTGCTGGAGAAAAAGAAATTTTTTAAACATTTAAATCCAATTTCAAACCTTAAGAACTGGCTTGATTGTAAATGAAGCAAATGAACTGTTTTCTTTTATTTGCATTAATTTAGATCTTTTAATTATTTAAATAGATGTTTAGTTTTTGGGTACTTATGTATTATACCATCGACCAGTTCGTCAAATGAAAAGATGTTGCCAAATGCTGCAATATGCAGCCAGTAGTATAAAACTGTTCCCACACTTGTACGAGCACAATCTTGTTCACAAATAGGATGACAGCATTTGGCAATATCTTTTTTGATTTGGTGATGATTTTGTATTTTGTGAAATTGGTCCACGGTATAATATGTAAGTGCTGGTTTTTGTAGCATTGACAAATAATTGAGTAGTAATATATATTTTGAGTAGTATAATATTTCTATTTGCTTTTTCAGCAAACATAAGCCCTTCAAGTTTGTTGCAAAGGAATTCAAAGCAGAGAGGAAAATGGAAAACTGGTTCTGTGGCCAAATCGTAAGTGATATTTTATTTGTAATAAAAAGTGTTAAACTTCATCATTTAAAATTTTCATTTGGTAATAAAATTATTTCAGAACTCAGCTATGTATTGAAATTTTCAGAATTAATCTGGAAATGAAGAGTATTATATTCTTCACACAATTTGTTTGGGATCATTCTACTTTTTTCTCTGTTTACATCTTATAAATGGGAATATCTATTTAAAATCTTCAATTCATTACTCATTGTTTTCTTATGTTTTATACATTTTAATATCTTATATTTATAGCTTCGAAAAACATTTCCTGTGTAAATATACATGTTGTATTAATGCTATAGAATGCATTGCATACAATGGCTAATAATGCAATGTGGTTCTTTATGCAATCTGGGGGAGGGGAAACAATTTATTCTCTTTTTATTTAAAAGAAAAATGTCTGACATTTCTTATAATTAAAAGTTTGCATTTACATATGTAAGTTTATTCATAACACAAATACAAATGTTTTAAAGTGTTGTGTAATTTTTATATAATTTATTTTAAAAAAATATATTTATATAAAACTTATTTGGAATATTTACTCATATTTCTTAAATTTTTCTCCTGTAACCTATTAGCTTCAAAAGGCTTTTTTAAAAATTAGGCATTTTTTGTTTAATTTACATAATAGTTACCTTTATTTTTTTCTAAAATAATTTTTTACATATTTTTGGCATTTTATATGGAATACTATATTTAATTTCTTTTTGAAACATTCCTATTTATTTTGTATAAAAAATTTTTATTTGCTTTTAGCAGTACTTATTTTTACTTATTTTAAATGAAGCCCTTTGAATATTTTTAGTGCTTATTAGTCGAAATTTAATAACTGCTAAGGGGTTTATTTTAAAAGAAACCAAAACAATCAAATGGAAGAGTCATAAATGTTATGTGTTTTAACTGTAATTTTTCTTTGTGTAGATGTGTCGAAGAAATGTATAGTTCTGTAATATCAAGCTATGAAAATCGTTGTCAAACAGTGATGAAAGAAATTTTAGAATATCAAAATGGTTTAGAATATATCCAGCGTCAAATAATTGAAACACTTTCTTTTTTTTCTGTAAGTATGTCTTTTTAATTTCTTAAAAAACAGTTCGCTATGGTAAAAATGTATTGATTTTTGTTAATACATATTAAATGAGGCCCATTTATTTCCTCATAAAAAATAAGATCTTTTTTTTAAATAGCACATGTGAGCAAACTGTTGACAAGTAATATATAAAAAAAAATTTTATGTCAATTCCTACTTTGGTCAACAAAGAAAATTTTTATTTTAGTTACTTTTTATTAAATAGTTACAATTAATATAAATATGTATATGCATATGACAGAATCACAATATTAAATGATAAAATAGAAAGCGATTTTTCTTGCAATTTTCTATTTTCCTTTCTATATTTTTATTTATTATTTTTTTTGTCACTATTTATTTATTCATTCATTAAATTTAATTATTCTAACAAAATAGTATAGTAAAAAATAAATCACATTCTCAGAAATTAAGCCATCCCAGGTGGGATTTAAACCCATGACCTTTGGATTAGAAGTCCAACGCGCTATCCATTGTGCTGCTTGGACACAAAGAACTATTTTCCTTTCTGCGTATGCTGTTGGCGTGTTATTTTTGTTTGTTACTATTTTTTAATTTTTTAATTAAATTAATGAATTAATATTTAAAAATACTGTATTAACATCAAGTGTCATCCGCTACAAGTTCAAAAAAATTTATTTGAACTTGAATGGATGAATAGAAAGTATTTTATTAATGATTTAAAATTTGAAAAAGATAAATTAATATATAAATAAATTAATATATATAGGTAGAGAGTGAACTAATAGTAGGAATTGAAAAATATCATCTGAAGGACNATTTTTCAAAAACTTTAAATTGCAATTTATAAGGTTGTATCTAAAATATTTTGGTTTTGTAATAATATTCTTAAAACAATTTTATATGTTTGTTCTAATTCAACTGGTATTAAATATTAAAAAAATTATCCATTTACACCTTACTTTCAGTATCATAATTTCGAACGCAGTCAGTCATCTTATTGAAGGAAATTTTTCTAAAAACATTAATTTGTTGTAAATAATTTTAGATGCATGGCAGCCTGAAGTATTTATTTTGCAAAATCTTAAAAGTGAGTTGTTTTGAAAATTCGTTTTACAAAGCCAAAGGAATGAAAATTTAAAATATTGAATAACCTTTCATGGGGAATTTTCCATTATGATGAAAAAGTATTTTGAATAAATTTATGTTTTTATTTTAATTAAAAATATGTAATAAGAATGCACTTTGAAATGATAAAAAAACTGTTCACTCCTTAAAAAATTAACTTGAATACAACTACATTGCTTACAATTTCACATACTCACTCAGTTAATTTTAAGACATAAACATATATATATTTAAGAAGGGTTTAAAAAATTAACAGCATTTACTAATGCATATGTAAACGATAAATAAGTTTTAACACTAAAATATGATATGAAGAATTGAGATCTTAATAAATATAAAACACTTTATTGTGATATTACATAGTTGCTGTTGCTGCTCTCGTGTCTATGGATTTGGCAAAAAAAATGTCTACATTCCTTCAAAAGTGGCAACAACTGTGACTTCCTATGATATTACATAGTAATGTATATAATTAAATATAATATGTAATAAAACTATCGGAAAATGTAAAAAGTATGATTATATTAAAAAAGTCTTGAAAACTTTTGAAAAGTTGAGAAAGGAAGGAATTATTACAGTAACATTAATTACAATTCAAATTTTACTATAGAGTAAAAAAGACATATTTTCCTAAACTTGTAATCAAATCTCTCTCTTTGTTTTGTACTATTTTTCCATTATTCTTTTTAAAAAAGAATGGAAAAATAAATTTATTTAGATGTTTAAAGATTTCCACCCTTTTAAAAATTATTTTCAGCACAACATGCTTATTTTAATAATAAAATTTGCTTTTTGAGAATATAGAATTCTGCGATTAAATTTTATTACATTTATACAGTACAGATTGTGCACAAGTATTTATAATACAGGCAGCAAAAGAAGCTTGAAAGAATAAATTAATAAGAGTTTCAAGAAATTAAGTTTTCATTTTATTTCAACTTATAAATACAGAGGGGCCTCCCTTTTACGAATCTCTGTTTAGCGAATTTTTCTATTTCGCGAACTTTTTCCTGGATCCTAAAACATGTTGTTATTTTTTTTTTCTTAGAATAATCTCCAAATAGAGAAGGACACTTTCTATTTAACGAACTTTCTCTCTTCTGATCCGAGTTTTTTCTCCCTATTTTAAAAACTTTTCTGGGCATTTCAAATTATTCTTTCTTTTAACACAGTTTAGGGTAAACAACGACTTTGAACTGATTTTAATACATCCCTAACCCACCTAAAGCATTAAAATTGCGGTAATTTTTCAAAAAAGAAAAGAAAAAATTCAAATAAAATTAATAAATTTTATCAGTAATTAAATTTAAGGACACATGTGGTAGTGTATGCTTATAATTACTGGTTATTAAACAATGTTTGTGCTAAAGCTAGTTGTGTAGGCTTAAAATTAGGAGAGAGAAATTTTGTTAAAAAATTCATTAATTTTAATATAAAAGTATTTTTTAAAGTGGAAAATGCAGTACATTCCTAAACAATGTTTTTTTCTGGTTTTCCTTGAATATTTCTTTTTGATTTATAAAATAAATAAATATTAATTTACAAAAAAAAGCGTGAATAATTATTTTTTTAATAATCTATAGTGTCTATAAATTTAAAATTTGTTTTATGGGGTTTCTAAAATACATTAAAAGATGAATCTCTGTATAACAAATTTTCTACATAACGAACTTTTTTGTAGAGATTTATCTACTTCGTTAATTAGAAGTCCGAATGTATTTACATTTAGAATAATTCAATAGTTAAGTTTAATATCCCAAATAATTATCAAAAATGCATTAAATGTCAGCCTTAAGAAAGTATTTTGTTTTAATAAAAAAAAAATTCTTACAAAAGGAATATCATGTGAAGAAATTTCTAACTGCACCAATTTGTTATATTTTTTTAATTGTTTAGTTTTTTTTCTATTGCGAAGCAAAATAGTGAATTATTTTGTTACAAAATAAAAAATTGAAGCTCAACAGTTTCTGGAACTACTATACTATTCAAATTAGTTGGGACAAGCATTTTTTTTTTTCTTGTCTGAGTTCATACGTAATTATCAGTGATGTCTTGAACCCCCTCAAATTGGTTATATTTGGCTAGGGGTCATGTGATTCACCAACCTTGACTATAAATTACTTGTTTGATTGGTTTTTGTGTATCAATTGTCCAGTTGTGAGCCTTTCATTGTGGCAGCTGGTGGTTATAATTTTGCATTCCTTGTAACACGTGCAACTTTTACTTGTTTTGAGATGGATAAGGAATCGTTCTAAAATAATCACTCTTAATTAACACTCTTCTTTGACTGTGGGAGATATCACTACGTAATTGGTGTCGGAAACTCAAGTGTTTCAAGAATTTTAAGGACATTTCAAGATTCCAGATCATCGTCTCCAAAAGAACACAAATTGGGCTCAATCGGAACACTACTCCAAGAATTGATAAAATTCTAATAAGAAATAGCAAAATATTTCCAAGAAAAATAAACAAAGACATTTGAAGGATTTATTGGGTTATGGTGTTGAAGCAAGCCCCTCAACTATACTGAAAAAGGTTCTTGAAGACCGAGCAAAAAGCAATTTCCAGTTCAGAAAAAGATGTAAAAACGTTTAGCATTGGCCAAAAAAAATACCGATCCTGGACTGTTAACGACTAGAACAAGATTATTTTCAGTGATGAAATACATTTATTTGTGCAGGGATGCAAATTAGGTGTAGTTAGACGAAGTGAAGATGAAACTCTGCTACTAGAGAGAGAGAGAGATCAAACCCAACAGATTATTGAACACCCTTCTAAGCAAATGTTTTGGGGGTTTTTCACAGCAAATGGCGCTAGAAGCTTAGTTCCTCTTATAGCCATGATGAATTCTGTCAAATGTGGTTTGTAGTTTGGAGGGGTGGGAGCACTTAGTCCTTCCGAACCTTCATCTCCATTCAGGATATTTTGGATGACATTAAAACGCTTTCAAATCGCCCTTTTTAAAAAAATAATATTTAAAATTTAAAAAAATAACTGAGCTAAAAAGAGAAATAACTTTAATATGAATAAATTTACAAATACAAATACAAATAAAGGTAAAAATTTATGAAAAAAAATCTTGACTTATAAAAGATTTTTTTTTCGTGAGGGGAGTGGGAGGAGAGATGCCTTTCCAATCTGTTTGCAGCAAAGAAGCACGAGTTAAGGAGAGAAAATATATAGATGTAAAAGTTTAAATGAGTTGGTATCGAAAAGGAACTTTTGTGGATGGCTGAAGAAAGAGATAATCAATTTTTGCATTTAATTATAGGTGAGAAACTCGACCAATCATTAAGTAGAAAATAGGATCATTTCAGAATTAAAAGAAAAATAGTATTGGTAAACGAGATTATAATTAGGAATTAAAGAAAAGCAGCATCAATTAGGATTGATCTGGGTCTGTAGAAATTAAAATCAGGAGTATATTTTTCAATGGTAGTGATCGATTTATTGCTAGAGTCGTCCATTTTATTAAAGTTGGTAGCATTTCTCTTGATCGTTTGTCTTATAGTGGGTGTTTTACTCGCAGCTCCGAGGTCTACATTCCTCATAAACCAGCGAGAGTTAAGAATTTGCCTGACAATTAAACTCTGAGCATTTTCTAAGTAATTAGTATGAGTCTTTGTTGCATGTCCCCAAACAGGGGAAGCATAGGTTAGAATCAATTTTAGGATCAGTTAGTAGATAAGCATTTTGTTTCTATCACTTAATTTTGATTTTCCAGAAATTAAGGAGTACAGTTCAAGTGCAGCTTTTTTTTAAAAATTTTCTCTAATAAAAATTATATGCTGTTTGAAAGTGAGAGTTTTATCCAGGATAATTCCTAGGCATTTAGCTTGATTAGACTAGTGGATTATATTCTCTCTGATGTATAGATGTCTGGTGCTTTTTTATGTCAAGCGAAAAAACAGCTCCTGTTTTTGAAGTGTTTATTTCTATTTTCCACTTGATAAACCAGTGGTCAATCTGAGATAGGTATCGTGTGATCATATATGAGAAGAAACCTGGTTCTGTGTGAATTCTGTCAAATACATATAAATATTAGGCAGTAGAATTGTTGCATTCGTGCAAACATTTGATGAAACATTTCAACATGACTTGACTTCTTGTCACAATTCGAAATTGGTCCAGACTTTTATGCGGGAAAATAAAATAAAAGTGCTTAATTGGCCTGGTAATTCAGCAGACCTAAATCCTATTGAGAATTCATGGCATATTCTCTAGAATCTTTTATCTAAGATGAGTTGCACGACAATAGAACAGATGATAAAAAGGGCTAATACCAAGACAAGTTGAAGAGATCATTTCTGCTACAGGGGGACACATATTTCGTACTAATATAGAGGGGGGATGTCTACGTAAGGTATGTAATGATTAAAATATAATGTTTTAGAAAAAATTGTTTTCTTACCGTTTTTCTCAATTAATTTGAACAGTGTAGTAGTTTTCGAATATTTAGTCTAAATCTGTTTTAAAAACAGAGGAAAATTTTTTTCGCAAACATAAAATATTTACATTTAATATAACGAAAAGAAATGTTGAAAAGAGCAACAAAAAGCTCTTCAGAAATTGTGTTATTTATATAAATAAATTGAAACTAAATCAAGAAAAAGTTTCATTTTTTAAAAAATCGCGTGTACCAGTAAATATTCTGATTCAACGTGGTACCCGTGTAAAATTCTGAATTTTTCGGAATTTTATCTTTTGCATTAATTCCTGTATTTATCCGTTTTTCAAATAAATAATATAACATTGTTTATTTTAGATATTTTGGCTTTATATATCAGGAAAATTGTCCGCCTTTCTACGAATTTTCTAAAAATAAACTACAAAATCAAGCATCTCATACATTTTATATACATTTTACTCATAAATTTCATAAAATCCTTTCTTTGAAGTGTTTTTGGTTTTTAGAAAATAACATAACATATGAGGTAGTTAAATATAGCAGGTTTTAGAAACAAATTAGAATATTCTATGCTTTTTTTCTACATTCCCCATTTGATATTGAGAATTCAGAATAGTTTATTTTTAGTTAATTAACTTATTTACGAATAAATGAAAAAAAGTACGGAATTAACTATAAATAAATTATATTATTAGCCATGTATTGTGTTTGTATTTAAAATCCTTTTGCAATTGAATTTAAATTTTATGGAAACAATTTCCTTAAAATATTTTCACATTTTAGAAGTTATTATGTACTTTGAATATATCTTTTAAAAAATTAAACTATTTATATGTAAGTGTTTTTTAAATTCATCATTTATTTCTGAAATAAATATAGTTTGAGGTTTGAATACTGATTCATTTAACTCAGTTCTTATTAATTTATAAATAAAGAAAAAAGATTAAGAGTTTTGTTCAAAAAAATCTAGATTTAGTTATAAGTTTACCGAATTATAATAGAGTTTTTTCTTGCTTCTGTATAGATTCTAATTATATTTGAAATGAATATATTTATATTAAAAAAAATTCTTACCTGTCAGTAATAAACGAATAACTAAATTAATTCTCTGCGACTTGTATATTAATTTTATTCTTATTTTCTTAAACACTATAATACGCACACAAATATTTTGATAGAATCTATAACAGTTGCCTTTCGCCTTTTTCAATCATCGAACAAAAAAAAACATGTTGCCAAATTAATAAACAAAAACTTATAATATTAATTAATAATAAGTTCTAGAGTTACACGAATCGTCTGCACAATGTGATAAAAATTTAATTGTGAGAGTAAATATATTATAATAATGAATGCGCAACTGCAGGTGTCATTTAACTGCAACCAGAAGCCGACTCAAAATCGTTTTCATTTATATATACTCAATTCAATCAGTTTTTTTTCCTTATTCAGGTAAGAAACTAAGAATTTCAACACATGTTTTTTTCTTTATAATAATGATATTCGATGAATTTTATTGCACAGTTTTTTCATGAATGCGTTTCTATTTTAATATTGTTTTATTTAAATTTAGAAAATAGTATATATTATAATGATCTTTTCGGTAAACTATTGCTATGATGTTAAAGTTATTAAAATGAATGACATTCTACATATGAATTCTAATTTATATCTAATTTTGGTACTTATTTTCTAGATGTCTTATATGTTTAAAGAATTTTTTTTCTTTATAAAATCCCGAATCTTATTTCCAATAAAAAAAAGCAAAAAATTGCCTCTTAAATATGTTATATGCACATTTTTTAAAAATTTTTCCTTCGGATTAAAATTTGCTATTACCTCTTTCAAATTTGAAGTGATGATAAATCAGAATTAATGCAATTAAAATTTGTAACAAAATTTATTTTAATAATAATGATGGGAATTTGCATCTTTTTTTTTATGCTTTTGATTTTTGAAATATTGCATTTGATGTAGATATATAAATTCATTAAATGTTACAATTTATTTTTTCAAATTTCATTCTATAAATTGAATTTGTAATTTAACCTTTTATTTTATAATCCAAAACCCTAATTCAAACAAATTTTGTTTCATTTACTAAGCATTTTATTCGCAGAAAAGTTAGATTAATGATATGGAACTTATATATACTTTATTCTATAAATATAGATTATTATATTTAACCGAATTATACTTAAAGTGCATATAAATGAGTTAAATGTAAAATTACTCTTTTCCTACTATTTCTTAAAATATTTTTCATATAAAAAAACATTTACAAAAAAGACATAAAATGTATTAATAAATCTAAGGAAAATAAATTCAATATTCTGGGCTCAAGGCAGTAATTCTATTAGAATAATTGGAATAATTCAACAGACTGGAATATTTAAATAATAGAATATAAATCCCCACGTACATAATAACTATTGTTCTTCTGTTAATTAATATCTTTGCCCTAAAATTCAGAATAATTTATTGCAACACCTGTTGAAAATAAATGCATTAATAATTTTTATTTTAGATTAATTTTCGTTGTTCACTTGAATTTAATTGGTCGGTGGATAATAGCACTGTATTGATGGTGCTGATGTTGAAAAACTTTCATTTTGTGAGAAACAATAGACATACAATAGAGTCTAGTACCTTTCAGTATTAGCAAACAATTGATAAAACAATAGTTTAAAAATGCAATTTGGATTAAGGAATTAAGTCGCATCCTATAACTTTCAATGTGGAATAGACTCGAGCTGTCAACTTGAAGAGGTTAAATTACTGATAAATTTATTACTCAGTAAGCCACAATCCAAATGATCACTATAGAGAAGTTGAATTCAATATAAAGCGGAGTATAGATTGTTACGGCAATTTTGGACTCTGTTTGCTTTTCTGCCGAAACGGTATTGTGGCAGGAAATATCATTTGTGGGTCAATGAAGTTTACTCTTTCAATAATTGTAAATGAATAAGACTGAACTTTGTGACAGACTTGATAATAAATTTGGTTGCCAAATATCACCAACTTTGGTGACAAACTGGATGAATATAGAATGATCATTGGTCGGGAAAACTTCAAAAGCTCCTATAAGGTATTTCTCAGACTATATAAGAAGATACAAGGAAGCAAAAAAAGTCAAACATTTGACAGCAACTGTGTGTTTCATTGTGTTTTATACGAAATTATGATAACGGGATTCAATTAATGTGTTCTACATTTATCTGTTTTTGGAATCTGTGTTATTTTATATACGTACTAGTATGTTGTTTGCGTTCTGTTAGAAGAAAAAAAGTCGACTTTTTTATTAATGAATTTCAGAATAAATTAGAAATGATTCCAAAATAACACTCCTGTTAATTGCATGGACTTTTCCTGTATTTGAAAAACTATGAACCGAGTAACAGTATCAAAAAATTATAGGAAAGTTATGGATAAAGTTATGAGATTAATTAACATAGAGGGAGAATTAACCTAAAACTTTCTCATTACTTGCTTTTTAAAAAAGACAAAATGATAAAAAAAAAACTATACTTCAATCGTACGATGTGTAATGGAATCTCAAAAATTTTCATTATTTTACTCAAATAAATAACACGATGCATTTTCTGAAAAAAATTTCGTAATTGAAAGAGCCATCTGAGGAAAGTACTTTTGCACTTCTGTCAAGAAAATCAAAAATCCCATAATTTAAATTACTTTTTCAAATCGTTTTTCTTTTATTAAAACCAGCAGCTTATATGTTTAAGTTAAGTGCATCTACACAACTCTTTTTTTCAATTCCTACTATTAACTGACTCTCTCTAATTATTTATTTATATACTTATATATTTATCTTGTTCAAATTTTCAATCGTTAATAAAATACTTTCTATTCATCCAATCAAGTTCAAATAAATTTTTTAAACTTGTAGTGGATGGCACTTGATATATTAATACAGTTTTTCTCAAATATTAAGTAATTAATTTAATTTAATTTAATTAATTACAGGTTCTTGACGCCAACTTAGTTTCATCTCTATTGTTGTAACAATGTAACTTTTAAAACAAAGACAAAAGTTGGCGTTGAAAACCTATTTTTCAGCCAAACTGGCCAAACCGGGTGTGCATTGTTACAACAATGCAGACAAATCATGCTCTTTTTTCAATTCCTCTACCATTAGTTCACTCTCTCCCTATATATATATATATATATATTATCGTTAATAAAATACTTTCTATTCATCCACATTCAAAGAAGGAATGGACTTGAAAAATTATTTTTATATTACTTGTTTTCCATTATTTTTCTTCACAATAAAGTTTGATGTACACTAAACATAATTTTGTTTTCTCAAATTGTTGCACACGAATCTTGAATTGTTATCAAAACACTCAAAGAAATTACGTATATCATCACTAACGGTTTTAATGTTTGTTTTATTTATGAATGAGAATAGCAAACAACACATTACTTTAAAATAATACAATCATAAAACTGATAGAAAAATTTAAATTTTAATATAACTTAGTTGTCTCTCCAAAACTTACTTGTTATTTTCTCTTTGCGTACTTATACCCCTTATATGTAAAATGGATGCCTTAAAAGTAAAAATAAATAAATAAATATTTTCTTTACGTTTCATTTTTCTTGTTTGTAAATATGTAGTGAAACGTGTGCAAACATTCACATTGCAATATAAGTCAAATCCATAGTTAGCATCAAGGAACCGGCGTAAAGGTGTGCTTACAAAACCATTTTACATAGAAAAAAAACCCAACGTATATTATCTCTAAAACCCTAATTTTTAGAAGCAAAAGACCTTGTCTCGAATTAAAGGACAATGCACTTTCTCAAAACAAGTGAAACAAATAAAGATAAAATTGTTTAACTGTACCTGAACCATCTTTTTAGTTTCTACAGAAAACCCAGACGCCGCAAAAAGATGGCGAGAGTTCCAAGAAAATAACTTTCTCTATAGCGGCTTTCAAATGAATATTTGATGAGTAAGAGACTATATACCTCTCAAAGCGATGTAATTCAAACCGTTAAGCGCAAAGTTACTCCAAAGAAACTTTCGTTCATTCGGTGTCATCTTTATCTGTCTTTTGATACGTTTTTCAATGACATTGTGGTTTATTCTTTCCCAAATGCACTTGTGACCGATTACTCCCTCTTATTTTGATGAATTATAATTAATTTGCTGTTGTTAATTCTTTTGCTATCGTTCAGTGTTTTTTTTATTAATTAATAAATTATTGTTAATTTTACTTTGCTACCAAAGAGTTTATTTCAATTTTATTTTATCTTTTATTGCATTTTTTTTTTAACTGCATGGTTATATTTTGTTCGAAATCTTTCACCATTATCCCTCGTGCAGCTTCTTAGTGAGTAATTAAAAAACAATCAACCCAGAGTTGGTTCAGTCTTTTAAAAAATGCAGCATTCTTAATAGTATTTATCAGGGGGCAGAAACCTATGGCACATGTGCCACATGTGACACGCAATACAATTCTCAGTGGCACTCTGCATTACTCTACAAATTTGCCAATTTTTGAAGGGATGGGAGTTAATAAATTTCTAATGGACCTTATTTGACTAACATCTTCTGAATTATGGACATTTATGGAATTGCGAAAAATTTTGAAAGGTATATTTACAGTTATTCTGTGAATTATTGAATGTCATTGTTGGAGAGATATAATTGTTTGCAGAGAGAAAAATACATGTGCTCAGCATTCCGCTTTGGGTTCTACATATCTAAGTAAAAACTCCTTCCTCATATGAAAAATATTCGAGACCGCAAAGAAATTGTTTAACAATTGAATAAATAGGATCGTGTCAAATTGAAAGTCACACATTATACCCCTTGATTTTGCGATATAGAACTAGAGCGGCGCAAGCACTAGGTTCACAATTTTTTTTATTTTATTTTTTTCCTGTTTCTTATTTTAATGAATACAAGCGGAACGATTTAGAAATCATTTTCATAAAAACGTACCGATTTTTACTCATTTTAGAAAAAATCGCAAAAAATAGGAAATATAATTATTTTGTAAAATAAATTGTTCCGTATCGTGGCAAAGAAAATGATCTTTCCGATTCTATGATTATTTTTTGGCTGAGTCTCATAAAAAAAATTAGATTGTGTTTTAAAAACGTCTGGAAAAAAAAAGGTTGGAGAATTTGAACTTCGCCCCTGGCGGGAAGGAATGGCACTAATTATGCGTTTTAAGGTTTTTTATTAATATCTTTTAACTAATTGAAATATCGAAATATAAATGGTTAAAACGGATTCCTCAGATCATTCCCGATCTTTTGGTACCTTTGGCGAGTTTCTGCGTCGTGCGGTTCGTGAGAAGATACGTCATACGGTCGTATACGTTTGTTTACCTTCGAATTTTAATAGTGTAGATGTTTAAAAACTCATAAAATATGTATAATTTTAACATATTTAACAACTTGGCTCTACAACCATTTTGCTTTGCTTCCATTGAATCGCCATTATAATGTAAGGAACGGCGTTGCTTGCGAATATGTTACAATTTTAACATAAAACAAATACAACAGAAAGTAATATTAATGTGTATTACACATTCAAATATAAATTATTTACACTATTTTAAGCGTTCATTATACTAAGTTTGCAACAATGTGTTACTTTTGCTGAGCAGAGATCAGCTTTAGAAGGTGTTTTCAAAAATCGACCTACAAGAGAGTTACGGTGCGTTATAAATTTTAAAAAAAAATCCTTGTTATTAGCTATTAGATCTAAAATTTAACAAAAATTATTTTTTGTTCAGTTGAGATATGCCAAAAGCTTTTTTTTGTGTGTGTTTAATTTGTAATTCACTTAAAATTAACTCATTAAAAACATCTTTGTCCTTCAATCTGTATTGTTTAATTTTTCAATTCACTCGTACAAAGAACGGGTATACCTGCTAGTATTTAATAATTTTTAAAAAAATCTGCTCGCGTAAGTTTATAAAAATTTAATAAATGGATTTCTGTACTTAAATTGAATGTCTCAAATATTCAATGGTATGAAAAATATCTCTTATTAAATGTTTTTGTTTTAAATTATTTATTTTGCTCCAAAAGATAAATAATTGAGAGCTATATTAACGTCGCACGATAAGATACAACCAAGGACTATTGGTGACGCGAACCTCTTAATTATATAACCTCCCTTAACTTCCACACCACACCAACGGGAGAATGTTTGAGCCTCGACAGATTTAACGTGCATCGGCTTCCTCTACATGGCGGGTCTTCAGCGGTACGAGGCTCGAACTCATGACACGCCGGCCAATAGTCCATGACCTTGACCTCAAGACTACCGCCGCCACATTAAAAAATTTTAAAGAAATGATTTTACTATGAAAAATGTGGTATAATAAATATAATTATGAAAACATTTAGCTGTAATATGTCTATAAAACTTGCATACATGGATTTTTTTATACCAAAAAACTTCTAAACACAAAACTTTCTTCAAATTTTTCCCAATAGTTCTTCAAGTATTCGCGATATCATATCTCACCATCTCAATTGGTACAGTTTAAAGGGCCCGTATATTAATTGCATTCTTGTAATTATAGATCCTTTTATAACGTGATGTTAAAAAAGAGGGAATGTAATATAAAATACTTGTTTTTTTTAAGTTATGTAATGTATGGGTCTATCACAGTTTTTCTTGAATTTTTTCAGAATTAAGTATCCGTGTATTTAATTTGAAACATAAGCTATCCAAAGCATTTTCTGCCTGATTCTGTGAAAAAGTTTAGATTCTTTAATGAATTCTTTTTAGAAGTGGATTAATTATGTTAATTTAATCAGTTAATTAATCCGTTTCTACCATTATTCAGCTTTCTTTAATCTATGAAGGCTTTTCAAATATCAGTCATTTTGGATTCGTGAACTTAATATCAATTCAATGGAAATCCTACTTTCCTTCCCAATCCTACACTAATGAAAAGAATAAAATACACTTGATACAGTAAAAAGCAATAAAAGTTTTTTCGAAATTATATTTTTAGCAATTTATTTAAGTGTTTTATTTGTGGGTTTGCAGATCTGTAAAAAATGCTTAAAAATATTTTCTGAAATCGAAGGGAAAATATAATTCTAGAGTAATATTCAATATTTTTTGCTACATCGGATACACTTTATTGCATCCGAATTGATTAATTAGTTAAATTAATTAATCCTTTTAATTAGTTAATCGATGAAAGTTCATTCAACTTGAACGAGAATTTTGAAAGTTTTTAAGGCCGTTTATTTTTCCCCCTTGACGAACATACACAAACGCTAGACTAGTGAAGATGTATTTTCGAACTGAAATAGTTTATTTATTTTATTAAATAAAATATTAGCATTTAATTAGCCTTATTAAAAAAAAGAAGATATGAGTTTCATTTAAATATAACTGTATAAAGTAACTTAAAAAAAATAATAATAATCTGAAATCTTTATGTTCATATCTTAACCAGTGTAACAGTTACAAGGGTTTTCGACAATATCCACTTTAACCCACCAAGCGGTCTGCACGTAAAATTCCGCTATTCCAGAGATGCTTTTTATGCCTTCAAGCAAGATTCCCAAAAGCGGCCGAGCCGCATTCTTAAGAATACGGTTCAACCGCTTTTGAGAACCCCACCTGAAAGCAAAAAAATATGTGCTGTGCATTTTTGAAGCATCTCCAGAATGGCAAGACTTTAAGTGCAGACCGCTTAGAGGGTTAAAATACAGTCGGACCTCAATTTAAGATATCCGACTACGTTTGGAACCATGATTTTAAAAAGCGCAAAAATGGCTAATTTTCATGATATTTAGTGTCGCTTAGATTAAAATACATGTATAAAATTGTTTTAAAAACACACATTACGACAAAAAAAAAATTATTTAAATGCAATATTTTGGCAAAAAATGGACTTAGAATAACATTTTTTTCAAAATATTCTCCTTTTATAAAAAATGCTTCTACAATAATATTTTGTGTGTGTGTGTGTGCTTATATAAAGTAAAGACTTCTCCAGAGAGTCTGAACTAGAAATTTTGAAAAATTCACATTATTTTCAGAGTTACAACCCGTTGAAATAATAATCAGCGTTTTTTCTTAAAACTTCTCCCCTCTGTTGTCGTATAAAACATGGATAAACTCACTTCTAAGTTTTATATTTCAAAAATCATATCTGAGCCTCTGTACAAAGGTCTGAGCTATAGACGGGCAAAATATTATTATATAATAGAAGCATTTTTCACAAAAGGAGAACATTTTGAAAAAAGGTTATTCTGAGTTAATTTTTTGCCGAAATATTGTATTTAAATAATTTTTTTTTTGCCAAAATGTCCTTAAAACAGTTTTATACATGTATTCTAATCTAAGTGACACTAAATATCATGAGAATTATCCATATATGCGCCTTTTTAAAATCATAGTTCCGAACGTAGTCGGATACCTTAAATCGTGGAATTCGTTAAATAGGGGTTTGATAAATCGGAGTCCAATAGTATCTAAATCTCAATAAAAATATAGTTTAAATAGAATATTTAAATCACTTCAGCTATTTTCAAAACCAGTTTCACGGAACGAAATGCGGGTAGCTAAATCGATAGAATTGAATAAAATCATACTTAGAAAACGAAATGACTAAAAATAAGACTATTTTTGCTCTTTGCAGTCAAGAGGAATCAAAAATGATTCCCAGAAGGTCGTTATATCTACAACAGGAGAAGTAAGCGAAATGGGTTTTATTTTTGCTTTTCTTATGTTATCTTTTCTGAAGCAATTATAAAACAAATACCGGATCGAGAAATTTTATGTTTTACTGAAAGAAACCTGATAAATATCGTGAAACACAAATCCCTGCAGATTGCACTAGTGATGCTGTAACATACAAAATGGGCATTATTTTTTCAATGGTTTTAGAAAGATTCCAAATTATTTTATGAGGAATAATAATGCTATTGCATTAAAAATTATTATTTTATTAATGCTGTATCAACCTATACAAAAAAGGATATTTCTTGAATTTTACTATGCCTTTATGTTTGTAATATGTGTGAGTCATCATTTATAATTGCTTTCATCAGTGTACTGTTCATTTTCAAAATGTATGTTCGAAAAAATTTATCTGAAAGTTCCTGATGTTCGGATTGAGGTAAATCTCGTATAAAAAAAATGAAATTTTTTTCACTGATCATTTGATGTAATATTCTAATTTATGAGCAATTAAGAATCCAAGAAGTAATAGAAAAAAGATCAGGTTATTTAAAATCCAAAAACAATTGTAAATAAATCATTCAATTCCTACTATTAGCTCACACTCTCTATATACACTCACTTCCAAAAGTTAAGCACGGAGAGGAAAATGCTAATTTCCGGAAGCCAATCAGAATTGAAGAGGATGCAATTCGCCGCAGAGGTAGATGGAAGTATGCAAATATGTTAGGTAACAGCCAATCGTGCTTTCATGTCAAGGAATATGCAAAAAGGGCAGTCTTATAAGAAGCCAGCTTTATGAAGGGTTACAGAAGTAGATTGTAAGTGCTGATGGAAGATGTTTAAAACTTTCGTACAATTTGTTTTCAAGACATACGTGTTTCTATGACTTCCAGAAAACGAATGGAAGATTCTGAGCGCTGGCGTGCTGTGGGGCGCATTGAAGCAGGACAGTCGGTCACAGATGTTGCTCTTTTCTTCGGCGTTCATCATTCTGTAATTTAACGTTTATGGAAACAATTCCAAACCACACAGACAGTTGTCCGAAGTCCTGTAGGTGGTCGACCAAGGGTTACAACCCCCGCGGAAGATCGATATATTGCTATTGTAGCCAAGCGGAATCACAGAGTGACATCCACACGTGTGACATCTATGGTTACAGCAACCATTGGTAAGGCTATATCTGCAGCTACTATACACCGAAGATTACATATGAATGAACTGTATGCCCGGGTACCTCGAGTTTGTGTTCCTCTGTCCGTCCAATCAAGAGGGGCACGATTAAAGTGGTGCCGGGAACAGGGCAATTGGACTGTGTCTGACTGAGGCAATGTCATGTTTATTGATGAGTAAAGATTTGCTCTGGAGCCAGATGGCAAGCGTATAAGGATATGGCGTAAACAAGGAACACGCAATAAGCCCCTAAACATCACCGAACATCACGCATTCCGAGGTGGAAGCATTATGGTGTGGCCAGGGATTTCATTAGGATACCGCACCGACCTGCACATCTTTAAACGGGGTTCTGTGACGGCTGTCCGGTAAGGAGATGTAGTCCTAGAACCCATTGTGAGATCGTACGCTGCAGCAGTTGGCCCTACTTTTGTTTTAATGGGCGATAACGCACGTCCCCATAGAGCTGACATCGTCGATGACTACCTGGAGAGTGAAGGGATTGGGCGTATGGTGTGGCCAGCATTTTCGCCCGACCTTAATCCCATTGAAAATCTTTGGGATGCTCTCGGCCGTGCTGTATCTTCACGTTTCCTACCTCTAGTCACTCTTATTGAGCTGGAAACTGCTCCACAAGAAGAATGGAGATTGCTTAATTCTCTTTGGGCGAACACCTAATGAAAGCATGGTCAGAAGGTGTAAACTTTGCATACAGATGAGGGGGGATCACATGCCCTATTAATGCCCCCCCCCTTTTTTTTTCATTTTATGTAGTTTATTTTCACTTTATACATAATTCTGCTTAAGTCTGCAGTATGACATTATCTAATAACTTACAAAAATTTAATATTGTTTTCATTTCTGTATATAATTATTGATTTTGTTTTATGTATAAATATATATGCTACTTTACTGCCAAATTTTGTGTCAATCAAAGCAGTATTTGTTGAGTTTTTTACATTTTACATCTTCGTGCTTAACTTTTGGAAGTGAATGTATTTATTTATTTATCTTCGAGGAATTTTCAATCGTTAATAAAATACATTTTAAAGCGCTCCATTAAGCTGAAATTTTATATACATGATTATTTTGGATGACAATACAGTAATTTAATGAAAATTAATACAAATTAATTGATTAAAACTAATTATTCAAAAAATTTCAAATACAGCCACGTTGGCCTGATTTTTGGCGATTTAACGACCATTTTGGCGACTTGTTTCAAAGCATGAAAAGGTTTTTCTCACATTTTAAAGCACTCGTTTAAGCTGCAATTTTCTATACACTATTGTTTTGGGTAAAAATATGATAATTTAATTATAATTAATTAAAATTAATTGGCTGAAACTAATTATTTAAAAAATTACAGATACAGCCACGTTAGTTTCATTTTTAGCGACTTGGGTCAAAACTTCAAAAGATTTTTTTTCTCACGTTTTAAAGCATTCAGTTAAACTGAAATTTTGTAGATACGAGAGATTGTTTTAGATGACAATACGATACTTTAATGATAATTAATAAAAATTAATTATCACTTAATGTTATGATTCTATCATATGAAAAAACATATTTATATTAATTGTAACTATTTAATAGAAAGTAGATAAAATAAAAATTTTCTTGGTTGATCTAAGTAAAAATTAAAAACAGGAAGTTGGCCGCTCGCGTGAATCGAACCATGACCCATTGCATAATACTCCGATACGCTGACGATCATGTCACGGCGACGTTGTATCAGGGAGAAAATAACTTGTAGATAAACTAAGTAGGAATTTTGAAGGGTATTTTCTCGGAATTGACGGGCCATTCGGCGGATTTACATTGGGGTTTGAATACCCTATAGCAGTACTACTGTAACACAAATTCTCGTCCCCAAATGAATTTCCTTAGTCGTGTCCTCTCTTGTAAGATCCTGTAAGCAATTTTTCCTTACCCTTTTCTGAGGCCATGGTGAGTATACTTACCTCCCATTTTATCAATTTTTCAAATGTAAAATTATTTCATCACTTTAGCTGCTTTCAATTAATAAATTCAAATAATGATAATAATAATAATAATAAACCCCTTGACTACATTATGAAGCTTTAAACCAGAATTAAAATAAGAGGTCAATATCCAGAAGCCATTTTGACCAGCATACAACCCTTCATTCATTTGTTTCCTTTTCCTGTAACTACATGTATTTATTGTTATAAACGCATAATTTTCTAAGCAAAATTTTTTTGGTTGATTTATAAACAAAGTGTTTCAAAAATATGTTGCTGCAAATAAAATATTTAATTACGTTTGTAAGTTTTCAGTTCAGTTCTGGTTTTGTGGGATGTGGAGCAACAATTGTAAGGTTTTAGAGGTTTACTCCCTCTGAAACTCCAATTCACTTTAGTTCAAACATTTTTTGCCTTTAAAGAGGAAATATGTAAAAATTCGTGAACTTAATAGTGAAAGAACATATCTTGCTTTCTCCCGCCCCCCTCCCCAAGTAACCATAAGGATTTAGACATAGATCCAGTTGATAAAACCGATGAAGATTCTTCGATGGAATTTTTTTTCCAATGTAGCTGCTGATTGGTATTTATCATTTAAGAAATAATGGATAATGGAAAATCAAATTATTCTAGTTATAGTGAAGAATATATACGTAGATTGGAAGTAAATACGTAGATACGTAAGAATTGAAAAAGCGGGATTGGTTTAACGATGCCATGCATTTTGATTCTTTTGATACTTGTACAGATACTGAAAAACTTATGAATTCTGTAATTTAACTTGAGCCACAGTCAGAAATTGGCTTTTTATTTCAAGTACTCCGATTAAAAGGGGTCTCAGTGTGTTAAATTTCTCTAGAGGGCTGAAAATATAAACAATTTTCAAACAGGTATAATTCTTTTAAATTTAAATTAAATAATTCGAATCTTTTACACATTTTTTATAAAGGAATGGGGCTTCGCGGAAAAATGTAAAATGTTTAAAATGTAATCATAATTTTAAAATTTATAAGCATACGAAAATAAGAAACATTTCTATAAGAAATATTAATTTTTGCGTTGCTCATGCTATTTTCTATAAAATAGTGGCTTTAATTACTAGCTATAAGTTGATTTATAAAGTTAAATGTATCCTTATTGCACTGTAGTATTTTTATATGAATAGAATAATAAATTACATTTTTTTTAAAAAATAAAAAATAAAACATTTTTAAATTTTTTTAAAAAATTTCAATATTTTTCAAATGTTTTGAAATACACAAAAGATATATTATTCTTAAATAATGTAGGGTTTAAAGAGTATGATACATTTTTTATAATTCTATAAAGTTTTATACATCAGAGGCTAATACTTCAGAAAATAGAGTGCGCAACGCAAAAAATTACTTAATATTTATTACAAAATTATTTCTTATTATCATATGCTTATAGTTTTTAAAATTATGATTATATTTCAAACATTTTGTACTTTTTTAAGCCATAATCCTTTGTAAATAATGTGTAAAAAATTCGAATTATTTGATTTAAATTCAAAAGTAATAAACCTATTTGAAATTTTTTTAAATTTTCACCCCTGGAGACAAAGTTAACACCCCTAAGACCCCTTAGATTCCTACTAATTAATAGCCTCAAATGGGTGGTAGTATGCATAATTTTTCCTCCTCCCCATGAAATAGTGTTAAAAATCAAAATTTTGTTTGATAAGCTTTTTTGAAAACAATCTGAGTCTCAAAAGTATTTTAATCGATTATTTTTAGAAATAAATGGCGTTTTAAAAGTTCAATTTGGTTTCTTTCTTGACATATTTTCAGGTCAAATAGTTTTGATACTGACAGGAAAAATTTTATTGTTCTTTCTTCTTTTATTGTTCTTTTTAATTCGCACAAAATATTTGAATATCCTAGAACCTACAGAAAAAATAAACGTGTTCCACAAGTTAGACATTTTTATCAAATCACAGAAAAAACTAAACTTTAATATGAAATTAGAGTAAATCTGATATTAAGGGGACATGGTACGATTTAAGCAAAAAATTTTAATTTAAAGATTTTTAAAATTTTTTTTCGTTTCCTTCTAAGCGTGCATACTATGTAAAACAGATTTTGTGCTCAAAATTTCATAAAATGCTAGCCATATAATTTTTTAAGGAAAAAACTTGAAATTTGTGAAGTGAATTTAAAATGCTACACCTCCTACAAAAATTTACATACACGCATGAAATTTGATTTACAAGTACGTCAAACTATGCATAACAAAAGTTGGTATTGGTTTTGCTATAAAATGATTGGTATTTGTACAATACCTCTTTTTATGAATGCTTATCGAAAATTCCTTAAAACATGTATGAATTCTGAGTTCAATTATTTTTAAAAAAATAAGTATTGCTTTGATTCAAAAATGCATACCAACTTTTGTTACATGTACTATTGGTAATAGGTGAAAAAAATTCAAAGCATTATGCACAATAGAAAAAAAGCCTTAGCATTTTAAATGAAGACAAACTAGTTATTTTATCTTTCTGAAATAAGTAAGTTTAAAGTTTTGATTTGCCATAGGGATGTGAATAAAAACGAACGTAAATGCTATCATAATTCTGCGTTTTTTAAGTTTACAGCTTTCAACTTTTGTGAGGTTATAGAAAAACATATAAAGAATAATTTAGGCTAAAAAAATTACATTTGATCTTTTGACCGATTTTGGTCAATTAAATCGTACTGTGTCCCCTTAAATTTAATGAAACACTCTAATTAAAGTTAAAGAATAAGTTTGAATTTTTTCCTAATATTTTGAAACGTATCACTTAAGTTTTTATTTATTTATAAAGAAGAAATATATGAAAATTTGAAAGGGCTTTAACTTCGATATATTTTAATCGCGCGAACAAATTTTTATTATAATAACACTCCGTAGCCCCCAATACCATGTATTGCATTTGGTCTAATGCATAGGTTCCTAACCTTTTTTGAACTGGCGCTCCCTTTTCTAGTGAATATTTCGATACCGCCCCCCTTCCCACTCAACAGAAATAAGAGTGTACATAATACACGGTGAAATTAAGAATTAATTTTAAAATACTACTCTATTACTATTAGAATATATTTTTTTAATTTAATTTTTTGTTTCTAAAGCCCCCAATTTTTTTTACTGGCGAATCTGAAATAGCTATTGCCAGAAATATATTTAAATGTGTAACATTATATATTTTAGTTTTAGATAGGATATTGTTGGAATTGAAACGCAAATTGAATTTCTTTTTTATTTAAAAGAGTGGAATAAAAGTTTTAGCTTACCTGTTATAAAGACACTTTTAAAAGAAGGTTTTGAAGATATGAAGTGATTCACAACAAACTATTGCTTTCAAAATAAAAAACAAATGACATTTTCAGTCTTTAAAGAATCACACGTTAATTCCTGGTTAACATACTTAATTATATTTCTTGGATAATATACGTAATGAAATGCATTGTGGACGAAACATTTTTCCCATTTCACAGACAAAAACAACACGCGTACACTACAGAAATTAAAATTTACTATATCATTCAATTTAATGTAGGTCAAAATGTATAATGTAATATCTTTAAGTTTTAGATCCACTTCCCGAACTACCGAAATATGTGAATTCTCGTTCACGTGATAGAAATGATTTAAATGCATCCAATCAACATAAGGTAACCAGTATTAAAGTTTAATTTTGTTAGTATATAATCAGTGTTTTTTTAAGTCTTTTTTAGACTATATTTGATTAATCTGCCGAAGCCCCTCCGCGCCATTTGAATGCCCCCTAATTTTCTTTGGGTCCTTTACTGTCCCCCAGAAAGCCTCAAACGCTCACAAGGGGGTGTCATCGCTCACGTTGAGAACCTATGGTCTAATGTATGCAAAAGCACCCGCAGGCATATTTCTCCATTCGGGGTTGCGCCGTAACTTAGTTATATTATACGCAAGTCTGGAAACGCTGCAAGAGGTTATTGAACGACTCGAAATGCACATGTTTTCCGAATGCAGTTAAATCCATTGAAGTTTTATTGCTTGCCTTTGGAGTGCTTTAAAATTTGCATAAAACTTCGTGAGATGGAATTGTACTACTTAAGGGAGTTATTTGAAAGTAGAGACCTTTTTTACTTATGAATTTATCTTTAAATGGGAAATTAAATCCTACAAGGATTTAAAAAACCATTCTTTTTTTTTTTTTGCGGTATTTTTTTTAACAGAATTATGTGACAAATCGTGTCAACTCGATTAATTAGGAAATAGGTTTTAAATTAATTAAAATAAAATACTAAAATTTATAGTTTGTTGAAGGGGGCAACGAACTTTATACTCTGATTATTATAACCAATTTATATTGAAGCGCCACTGAATTAAGGATACCTACCTAGAAACGAGTTGTGCCTCGTACGTCGACGGCTCCCGAAACCCATACGGTGAGACGAGCGTTGCACATTCCGTTTATTGACTGTACGACTGGAACCGTCATTCAACTAGTGGTAATTTGAGCTAATGTTTAGTTTTACTGGCTGCGTACAATATGCCTGACCCGTCTCTCAGCACGCACTGTTAAGGCTAATTGTCCTTTGCAGATTGCCCGATTGCCAATTTTTTTTTGTCCACCATCCATGTATTCATGTCACACTGTCGACCTTGAAAATCTTGGCTGTCTGACGATTTCGGAAATTAAATAGCCCATGCGTCGTGCACCTACGATTTGTCCACGATCTAAGGCGTCTAAATCAGGCAGTTTACCCATACTGGCAACTCCAACAACTAATTCAAAACAACCACACAGTACGCGCTATATATGCAGTTACCACAGCAACCTCAGTTGCGCATAAATGATACGCAGCGCTTTACAATTTGCATAGCTCTTGCTATCTCTAATTCAGTGGCATTTCAGTGTATTATAACCAACCCCCTTGAATGTAATATTGGACCACATTTTGCCCTTAATATTGAATGGATTTTCCTCTTGGTATAGACCAGGGGTGGGCAACCTTTTTGTTGTGGTGTGCCAAACCAATACGATTCAGTGTCACAACTGACATTTCGATTCCCACTGCAAAACTTTCAGAGTTAGGAATAAAAGGTAAAAATACAGATTTAGAGTTTTATTATTAGTTATCGTTTTATGGCAAAGAATTGAAAGAAAGGAAATACAAGGAGAAATTTAACTTGAGCTCCTAACTTTGTAGAGTACCGTGAGAATTGCTCCTCGTGCCGCATGTAGCACGTATGCCATTGGCTGCCGACCCCCGGTGTAGACTCTATGAGATGTTTGTTGCAGGTATGAGGAATCTGAGACCATATCCGATGAACTACACTTTCCAATACCTTCGAATTGGATGGCATTGGATCCAACTGTCTGATGCCCCGTTCGATCTCATCCTATGGATTTTCAGTTGGATTGAGATCTAATTATTGTCAATGTAAAATGTCAGTCATATTCTTAGAACCATCTACAGACAATACCAGCTGTATGACGAGGAGTATTGTCCTTCTGAAAGTATCCATCCCCAGCAGGGTACACGACTAACATAACAAGAATTACATTTGGTAGTAAAAACCCTTTAGGCATTCAGGCGTTCTTCCACGTGAATCAAATGACCCACGCAATGTCTAGAAAATATCCCCTAGAACGTTTGAGATTTTGATTACCCTTAAACGTCCACCAGTGTCATTTGGTGACACCGAGATATAAAATATATAAAGTAATTGTTTTAACTAAATAACTGTAGGACTACTGTTGAGTGGGGTTTAGTTTTAAGACTTTTTAATATTATTTCATGTAATTATCACATATTATGACCCTTTATATAAAAAAAATCTGAAGTTGACATTATGTTTCGCGAAGCTTGTTGCACCACTACTTTGTCGCAAAACGTTTCGAGTCGCAAATTTGCCAAGAACATTACTATTATGAGGTATCCATTTTGTGCCATCCCTAAAGACATATATATTAAGATTTACTGGAATATTATCAATTACATTTGCACTTTCTTCAGATTCTTTGCAGTCACTTTCATTCAATCTTATGCCTTCATCGGAATCTAAAGAAAGCTCTCGCAACAAATTAGCAATTTCATCAGGGGTCAGACCTTTTCTAAGAGCCATCGTTTCATGGTGTCTGCTCTGCACTAAGTTCGAAAATCGAATGAATTTTTTTTAAGATCAGATAAGTAAATACTATGTAACGAAACACTTAGACACAACAATTTTAGTATAATTGATTCATTTCCACTGTGAACTCAATAACACTGTATTCAAGGTAAAAAAAAAAATGTGTTATAGAATTTTGGGAAGTTGGTTTTACTAAAGGTATCTACTTAGTGGGCAATATTTTGTTGAACGACAGCTTTTTATAATGATAAATTATCTTGGTGTCAAAATGACACCAACGGACGTTTTAGCAGTAAAATCCCTCCTAATTAACATAGAACCACTAAATTTTTTATTTGTAATCACCAATAAAAATGATTAAAAGTCACGAAAAATTTTCAAATTCCCTATAAAAATGTGGAAAGGAGAACAAAGGAAACAGGCTCCGATGTCAAACTGATACCGACGGACGTTCTTGCATTAGATCATAATATTGCTTCCACCAGCTTGAAGAGTTATGGCAATGTGTAATGATCTTACCCCTGAAGTCGCTTCCTCATTATCTTGTCTTTCTAAAGCTGTAGGAGGTAACGATGAATGATCAAGACTCTTCACGATATAAATCTAATATATTATTATCAGTTATTATATTCCAGAACAAGTAATCTATAAAAGGGAACCCTAGGAGTGATATAAAGAAAGCAACTACCTTACATGAATAAGCGCACGAAATCAGCTTAGTTTAACTTTAGTCCATCCTATCCTAACAATTCTGGATTCACTAATTTAGTCTAGTAGCCAGTGTGTGACGGGCTAATCGCGATTTACACTAAATCTCCTTTTGGGTTTCTTTGGGGCCAGAATCGCAAATTCTTTCCAACCAACTCGAGAAGTGAAACGTGAGAAATATATATATTCAAATTAGAGATCTTATAAATAGTAGAAGTTTTTAGCATACGCAGTGTGGCTAAGGGAAGTGATTATACGAGGTCTATGTGTTCAAGTTATTAAGCTGCAGTGAGAGGAAATCCCGCGTTCAAGATTTAATATATCCGGACCAGTACGTTCAAGTTAAAGGTGGATACCATTCCACACGAGTTAAAGAGACGTCAGTTAGAATTCAAGCAAATTGCTGCTTACCCTAGATAGAACGGTAAGAAATATCATTTAAACTACTAGGAACAGTGTGTTTATTGAGATTAAGATTAACCGGTAAAGTTAAACATAGTGATCACAGTGACGCGATTATTTGGTAATACGTATTGTGTGTCTCCTCACCACAGATTTACTTGGTTTGAATAATAATCTCATTACTGTATATTGTGTTTAAGTTAAAATCTTAATAAAGAGATATTAAGATTATGGCAACGTCTGGTTCTTCGTTCACTTCCACACCTCTAGGTCACGAGGATAATTTAGAAGTAGGGTAACCCTCACGGGCTCATGCCTTGCATAGTCAAGATGCGTAATTCTAATTCTTACCATAGTAACACTACATTCAGATGCTCCGCTTCTTCTGACCTACAATTATTAAACTCTAACCTTATATACACTAACTAATTTGCATTTCAGGGTTTCTTATTGAGAGGGATGGCTGTGAAATAAACGCGAATGCTAGCCCAAAGATTTCCCTAGAGGATTAGTTGTTGAAAGTCGCGTAAAGACCCGTCACAAATGCAGGTAGGGGTTATGCTTCCGTGCTATTGTCTCCATATCTGCACCCTGCCATCTGCATGATATAATTGAAAACACTACTTATCGGAAATCGAATAGGAGTAAAAATTTATTTTTCTTTCCAGAGAGCCGTAATTCCGCACCGGTGACCTGCCGCTGGACTCTTTGCCATGGCATGCGCCCTTCTACTCGTGCTGGCCGTGGGGGCTGTGGTCTCGAACGCGGAACCCGACAAGGTGTTCAACATCGGGGCCGTGCTCTCGGTGGGCGAGAAGATTTCCCACTTCGTGCAGGCCATAGAGCACGTCAACCAAGACCTCAAAACGCTGCCTCCCAGGGTCAGGCTGGAGGGGGTGTCCCTGCCCATGGATAGGAATCCGATCAGGACGGCGCAGAACGTATGCAATCACCTCATCTCCGCGCAGGTGAGTAACGCTCAAAGGGTTCATTAAGACCTTGCTCAGTAGTTTGCCGTAGAATGGTTTAGATCCATGCATTTTAATTTATTTTTACAATTTAGTTTAAGGTATTCGAACTTGTTCAGTGTACTTTTTTAAAAACAGAATAATGATATAATATAGACTACATCAGCATTTCTCAAACTGTGGGGCTTGGCCCCCTTGGGGGGCATGTGAACTCTACAAGGGGGCGCGAGCCTTTGAAAAGTCGAAAACAAAAGATTATTTTAAAAAATTATTAATTTACTGAAAGTAAACAAACAAAATACGTTCTGACATAATGAAAGATAAAATACGAATTACATTGATATATTACACTTATAAATATATCAGTGTGCTACACAATTTATTTTATAGCTAATTTAACAATACTAAGTTATAAACAAGTTTATTAATTACCAATGACACCATGGGCAAGTCATTTTTTATTAAAAACAAAACTTAACTCTTATCTTGATAATTTGTATGATTTATAATTAATCCCCCAATTGCGATTTAAAATGATGCAATGCGCTTTTTAAGGTCATCGTCTTCCACGTAGGCGCGCGTATGTGATGTATTAGGGGGGGAGGGAGGAATAACGAAGCAAATAATCTGAAATAAGTAAATCCTTCGTAAACATTGTCAAGGTTCTTTTGTGGCATTCCAAAGCTTTCGGAATAATTTTATGGATAGCAGTGCACAGGAAAGATCATACTTCGAAAAGGAGTATATATATGGCCGGGAAAATAAACGTTTTGGCTTAGCGAGACGTTTATATACACCGGGGGCACTTAAGAGGTTAAAGTCGTATCGTAGTTTTGGCTTTAAAGTATAGTATTATTGAATTAAATACATTTTTATTGTATGGGGGATGAAAATTATGATTGAATATTTGGTCGCGAATATTTCAACTTTGAGAAACACTGGACTACATACATGGAGGGGGTGTACTAAGAAATGTACTAAAGTTTAAATGTTTTATTAAAATAAAAATAATAAATTTAGAACTGAACCAGTAAATATACGAAGCATGACATAGTTATGACACAATTATTAAAATAATAAGTCATAACTAAAAAAACATTCATATAGTAAGGATTTTTTTTGTACATTCCCTAGAAAATAGTATAAATATCAGGTTCAAAAAGTTGCATAGAAATACATTTGTAATATTTTGAAATACCAAACTCACCATGATAGATTTTGAGCAATTTAAACGCCCACTTATGGTAGATTAAAAATCTAATTTTTCTAATTTATATATAATTTGTTGTAATTCAGCCTCTAGGAAACGTAGAAGCAAAACAAAATATGTTTTGTTAAGCCAAAAGAGATTGCTCTATTCAATAAAATAAAAAATCCCAACTATTTGAGATGGATCTAAATTGTTTATTTCAACTTGTTCCTTAATGAATTACAATGTATCATTTCAGATTCTTCATGTGTTGTCAGATTTGATCCCAACATGTATCCCCCCACCCACCCATATATGTTACGATCTTGACTTAGAGCATTAGATGGAAACATATCGGTTAAATATAAGCCTTAATTAGATACTCCTACTTGTAAATTACAGCTGTTATTGAAAGCGAATCTGATGCCACTTGTTCGACAGTAGAGTCGGGTCGACACCGACGAAATTCATCGGGGCAAGGGCTATGTCTGTCGTTAAGATATCCGACTATCCTAAAATCATGATTTTTTTTAAAAAATTGACCAATTTTTCTATGGTTTTCTTTTATAGACCATCTTATTATCTTTATAAAAATACCAACTTTTTTATTTTCCATCCATTAGAACAAAAACTACAAGTGTTTTAGTAAAAGCAGATGTCATAACTCTGCATAAGATGCCAAACTTTAAAATGCATTTTACTCGAAATGTGTTTTTTTTTTCGGAAAAACTCAAACGGGGATAGCGATTGCTCAAAAAGTTTTTTAAATAATTTGCTGAAATTTTTTGTGTATGTTTTGTATAACAGTAAAAGTATTTTAACCTTCAGATTTATCAATCAATATTTTATTACAAAATTTACAGCTGTGTATATGAATATAATCACAGGTTTTTTTAAGCAATTTCATATAATAACCAAGATAAAGTGCTGTAGTTTTAGTGAAAGTTAAAATATCTCGTATCCTGAAAGTTATTCCAAAAAGAAATAGCAAGGCAATGCACCAAAATTGAACAATTCGAAATTTGTTCTTTTACTATTTGCACAGATCGGGCCCCGTTTATGTCATTTTTTGCCAATTTTTACCTACTTTTTCCATTTAAGTGTAGTAATAACTTATTTTCTCTTCTTAATTTTAGTCCTTTTTTCTTATAATGAAGTGAAACCCATGAATCCACTTTAAGTTAATACTCATTATATACAGTAACTGCTCTCCATAATCTTTGCAAACTTCTATGTGAGAAGAGTCTTAATTTGTTCATCCCGTTCGAACTCCTCTACTGAATACAAATTAGGGTTAAAGAGATGTCATACCCGCTATGAGATGAGAATTATTTTCTGGCTTAGTTGATTAGAAAGCGCGTCCGCGTGCTGGCCGATAAGCAGTTCAAATCGGTTGCTAAACATATCTAGGGGAATGAAGCGCCACACAAATGTACAAAATCTTTATGAAACAGTGATTATTACTAATGTAGTGTTTCTCAAAATTTCAGAGTTTGCGACCCAATATTCAATCATAATTTTCATCCCCCCTCCATACAATAACAATGTATTGAATTCAATACTATTATACTTTGACGCTAAAGCTGCAATAGGACTTTATCCTCTTCAGTGGGACCGGCGTATATAAATGTCTCGTTCAGCCAGTGCGTTAATTGCCCCGGACGTATGTATACGGCTTTGCGAAGTACGATCTTTTCTGTCCACTACTATTCATAAAACTATTCCGAAGGCTTTGGAATACAATAAAAGGACCTTGACAGTGTTTGAGACGGATTTACTTATTTCAAAGGATTTGCTCATTTATTTCTTTTCTACCCTCCCCCCTCCTTCAATACACCACATACATTCGCCCACTTGTTATTCGGTGGCACTGGGGAGTGAATCGCCTAATTTTTAATTGGCATTTAAGGGATAATTTATAAACCTTACAAGTTATCAAGATAAGTGTTGATTTTTGTATATAATTTTATATATGACAAGCCCATGGGGTCACTGGTAATTATTATTATTTTAAACAAGCGCATAAATAGATCATTTTCATGATATTTAGTGTCACTTAGATTAGAACACGTGTATAAAATTGTTTTTAAGGACATTTTGACAAAAAAAATTATTTAAATACCATATTTCAGCAAAAAATTAACTTAGAATAACCTTTCTTCAAAATGTTCTCCTTTTGTGAGAAATGCTTCTATTATAATACTATTTTGCCTGTATATAGCTCAGATCTCTGTACAGAGGCTCAACTATGATTTTTGAAAAAATTTACATTAATTTCAGAGTTACAACCAATTTAAATAACTATCGGCGTTTTTTTCTTAAATTTTCTCTCCTCTGTTGTCGTAAAACATGGATAAAATCACTTCTAAGTTACATATTTCAAAAATTTTACTTGAGCCTCTGTACAGAGATCTGAGCTATATACAGGCGAAATATTATTATAATAGAAGCATTTTTCACAAAAGGAGAATATTTTGAAAATATGTCATTCTATGTTCATTTTTTTGTCAAAATATTGTACTTAAATAATTTTTTATTGTAATACCATTCTTAAAGCAATTTTATATACATTTTCTAATCTAAGTTACACTAAATATCACAAATATTATCCATTTCTACGCTTTTGCAATATCACGGTTTCGAACGTAGTTGGATACACCTTAAGCTTGTTCTTAACTTAGTATTAATAAATTAATTATAAAATACACACACATTGTGCAGTACTGATGTATTTATAAGTGTATTATATCAGTGGGAAAGTCTATTTTATTTTTTTATTAAGTAAGAATGTATTTTGTTTATTTACTATCAGTAAATTATAATAGTTTTTACTAAATAATCTTTTGTTTTTGATTTTCCAATAGGCTCGTGCCCCCCATCCTTCATAATGTGCCCCCCTCCGGTTTGAGAAATACTGTACTAATGTATTACCAAGCCAAAATATAAAAGTTTAATAATGAAAATGGATGAACAGTAACTTGATTTAGTGTTGCTGTTTTGGGAATATATATATAATCCCTGTTTTTAATGACAAATTAAACTTTAAAAAAATAATGTATGTATTCTTTGCGAAGGTGTACGCGGTCATCATCAGTCACCCGACGGCTGGCGAGCTCTCTCCCGCCGCCGTCTCTTACACGTGCGGCTTCTACAACATCCCCGTCATCGGCATCAGTTCCAGGGACTCGTCCCTCTCAGACAAGGTGGGTCCATTCACTTCTACAATGAATTATACATTTTTTTTTACTTTTCAATCTTTCTGGTTAAAAATGGAGGCATAACTCGTATTACTTCTTCATCTTGATTTGATTTGATTTTAATTCAAGTCCTTAAAAGGCAACATGAAGGCTAATGGCGACGGACCTCGTAAATTTGAGCCTTGGTCAAGTGACGAGAGTGACACCAAAGCTGCACCGTCGTGTAAAGACGTGAGTGCGCTCAAATATGTCGAGGCAAAGTTCTCACGTTGTGGTGGTGTGGAATTTTGAAGGTGATATTTCAGATGTCGTTCTCTCTTTTGGCTATTGCTCAAAATTATAAGGTTCGTTGAAAGGAGCCTTCCTGCTGCTTTTCAATGGAATATTAATAAAATAATTACATACAAGCGATGTAAATATTACCAAACGTTTTACAATTGTAAATATTTCTTCGCTAAATACATTAAGAGGTGTTGGAAAACTGAAATTTTCTTAATATGACAATTTTGAGATTTTTACAATTTCAAATTGCATAGATTTGAACCTTTCTAAAAAAATACCTTACTTTAACCTCTAGGGTAGTTAGAAGACCTTGTGGCAACATATTACAAAAACAATATTTGCACTTCGGAGAAGGATAAAAACTACTCAACTTTTGATGTAACGTTTATTGTGTTCTGTTTACATTTTTCCCGGCAGCTAGTCAGCCATTTATGTCCGCTCTCTATATCTGCATTACATATGAATATCATTGTAAATAAAATCATTTCCTTCAACCTTAAAACCTATTTTTAAATAATTGAAACTGAGCTCTACCCATTTAAATGGTGTGGTGTGTGTGTGTGTGTGTGTGTGTGTGTGTGTGTGTGTGTGTGTGTGTGTGTGTGTGTGTGTGTGTGTGTGTGTGTGTGTGTGTGTGTGTGTGTGTGTGTGTGTGTGTGTGTGTGTGTGTGTGTGTGTGTGTGTGTGTGTGTGTGTGAACAAAGTATTTTTTTTTTGTTAAAGTTAATGAATGGGGGAAAATCAAAACTTTAAATAGAATTGTTAAAAAAAACTTGGAGGTATACAAAATCCCATTTGAAAGTGTAAACAACGTAATATAGTCTCGTGGGTACCGAGGAAAATATTTGTACAAATAGAAGTATTATCGTATTGGGTACATAGGATGGAGTTCCATCATTTAATATGGGAAATGTATCAAAACCAGAAATTTTTGGGAAAAACCAATATTCCGGGGGATTCCCCGGTACGGGCAAGGGATCCTGACAAACAGGGCTGTTAAAAGCTAAATATATGTTTAAAAAAACAAAGGGTTAAAAAAGAAAAAAAGGGAAAGAGGATGATGAGATTAAAAAAAATGTAGATCATTTGGAGTATGGGAGGAATGTTTTAATAAAAAGTAATTATACATTAAAAATTCAATTTTCCGAAATCAAAAATTTGATGCTCAGTACCTTTCTGATAAAATAATTTCACAAGTATTAAGTTTCATGACATATTTATATTGTGGTAATATATATATATAGAAATAAGTTTTTTTAAGAAACTCAAAAATTTTTATAATTTTTTATGTTTAAAAAAGGGTAAATTTCACTATGTTTGAAAAAAAATTTTAATATGAAAAATTTTTAAAAAATTTGCTATAACCATTTCACATAATGGGAAAATTATTTTTTAAATTTTATGAAAATTTCAAGCATTTACATAAAACAGAATTTGAGAAAAAGTACATCGAAAACAGCCAAATTAACATTGTCAGTTTAGAGGTTTTCTTCCCTTAAAGTAAGGATTCCCAGCCGTTTCTACACGGACCTTTTGAGAGTTTATGGAAATTTAAGAAGGGTCTATAGTATTTCAAGGGTCTATTTGGGCTGTATTATAAGACAATAACATGAATTTTAATAGATTAGATAAAATATAAATTTGCATTGAGGGAGGAGGGTGATTCCCGCATCTGAAGCGTGAGAATAATCATTGTATAAAAGAAATAAAATGTTAATCTAATAAACCGCATTTTTACCAAATTTCTCCTCAGATTGTTGATTAAATTTTCAGCTTTTCTTTGTGCTGTTATTAGTGTTGTGATTGCTCTGTATATTGTTTATCATAAGGAAAAATGTATAGGGATATAAAAAGAAAATTACTATTTTAAAAGGGGTTCATGCTGGGAAAAAAAGTTTGGAAACCTTTTGTATTAAAGTGTAAAATCCACTTATGTTTATACGTATTGCTTAAAGTATGATCTTTAAAAAAAATTGATGAAAAGATCGCATTCTCAGACTTTGAAGGCTCAAAACTTTTACGAAATATAAAAATTTTTATGTCATTATTCCTTCATTTTTAAAAAAAGGGAAAAAAATTTTTTTTTTTTTTTTTCCTTTTAACCATTACTTCTGCTAATTCCCCATTAAAGTCCACCCACATGTTCCAAAACTATTTCCGAAAAGTACACAAGTTGAGATTTTTAGAGCGCTTCTCCCTTTAAATAAAAGAAGCGAAATAGCAAGTCTGCGCTGTTTAGAATGGAGGGGTAGCTGCGTCTATAAATAGAACACCGAATCTGAACACAAGACCCTCTCAACCTGGCAAACTGCCAGGAAACCGGACATTGTATTGATTCCCTAGGTTGCCAGGGGAATTCGTTTTTGGTTTTTTAATTTTCCCCACCTCGTTCGCCCCCTTTACCAGAGGAATAAACGTCTTGGTTTTCGGTAGATTGGATTGGCAACAGTTACGATAAAAAATGCCCCCCTCCCCCGTTGCAAACCCTTTCCCCTCTTTTTGAAGCACAGCTCGTAGTAATCATATTTCATGAAGATCGCATTCAGGGGTTATAGAAAAAAATTGACACTTTTTTTAAACAAAGCTAGATGGGTTTTTTTCTCCCTCGAGCATTGCTTTTCTGTTTGGTATTGTAAACGCAGAGAGAGAGAAAGAGAAACTGTCTTTTTTTTTCTTAATTGGAGTAAATAACTTTAACAAATATATTCTTGGGAAATAACGACGTCGATTGTATATTCTCCTGAAATATATCATTGCACGACGATATGTATATATTAGTCCAGTAAAAAATGTATTGCTTTTAAACGGACGTCATAACTCTAGCTTGTTTATTTGAATGTACGTAATTCTACAGTGATAAGAGGATAACTGGCAATAGATTTTCATTAGTCTGTTCCTCAGGCCCTTGTGGTCAAAACAACGGACTCGTGGCGGCCTGTCATGAGTTCGAGCCTAGTATCGCTGAAGACCCTTGATATATTTTACGTGCATTGGTCCCATCTGCGTTAAATGTATCAAGGCTCATACGTCCTCCCTACGGTGTGGTGTGGAAGTTAGGAGAGAGGGTGCCAGCTCAGGAATCATCTTTGTCACTTGGCCATGGTTCAAAATTACGAGGTCCGTCGCCAAAAAGCCCCGGGGGGCTGAATAGTATGACGTTAATATTCACTCACTCTCCCCTCGGTCAAGGCTCGATACCTCACTCTCTTAACCCTCACAGGCCGCATTAGCCTAATAATCATTCTCTCGTCCGGCATGTCATGAGTTCGAACCTAGCACCTCTAAAGAAGATATTAAATTTTTTTAAGGACATTTTGACAAAAAAAATTATTTAAATACAATATTTTGACAAAAAATTAACTTAGAATAACATTTTTTCTCAAAATGTTCTTCTTTTAAAAAATGTTTAAAATAACAAATTTTTGTGTGTGTGTGCTTCTTTTAAAATAAAAAATTTTCCCGAGAGTCGAACTATTATTTTGGAAAAATTCACATTATTTTCAAGGGTTAAAACCCCTTGAAATAATAATCGGCGTTTTTCTTAAAAATTTCTCCCCTCTGTTGTCGTAAAAAAATGGATAAACCCACTTCAAGTTTATATTTCAAAAAATTTTGGTTTAGCCCCTGCAGAGGTCTGAGTATATACAGGCAAAATATTATTATAATAGAAGCATTTTTCACAAAAGGAGAATATTTTGAAAATGGTCATTCTATGTTTATTTTTTGTCAAAATATTGTACTGAAATAATTTTTTATTGTAATACTATTCTTAAAACAATTTAAAATACATTTTCTAATATAAGTGACACTAAATATCATAAGTATTATCCATTTACACGCTTTTGAAAAATCACGATTTCGAACGTAGTCGTATACCTTAACTTTAATAGGATCAGAACTCATACGAGCTGCTGTAGCACAGGTTCCGTTCGAATCCCTTCAACAAGACACTAACCATCACCTCCCCAATATAAGATCTGAGGAGACTTCTCCCTCAAGTCGCAAACACCTAAACGAACAAGAAATAAAAGTTCTTAGCGACTAACCCAAGCAGGAATCTCTTCCCCTCCCAATCGTCTAAAACGAGCACGAAATGATTTCTACACTGGAAATGTTCAAATTACAGATGACGTTCTAGGAATTGAACTTTAGATTGCACACAGCTTAATATCATTGGTTGATTAAGAATTCAATAGAGAATCTAACTAAGAAATTCCCCATAAATCACGATTATTGATGGAAGGGATTACGACAAACGCGCCATCTCATCAAGAAACTGACCACAACGTCAGTGGAAAGCTTTTCCAAACGACGTTCAACCTCCATATCAATTGCAGTAATGGCTGAAAAAAACGTTCTGTGTTCCTCGCTCGTGATTTTGATCAACTTCAAAAAGACTTTCGCTTCTTAGAAGGGGATATGCGGCTACCTCTACTCGCACACGTGGGGATAAAATAGGACAAAGGAGGGACAAATTTTAACGACTGTCCTGAGCAAGGTCCCTTTTCATCCCAGTTGACCAAACGTGCACGGCGTAACTGTGCACCGGCTGGTAGATTGATGAATGCCAAAAGGTCAACAGCTTGCCACCCAAGCCTTTTGTGTCTTGATAGATTGTTGTTGTTGTCGTGTCCTTCCCGACGGGAAGGAATTAAAGTTGCCAGAGCCTGAGACAGGTTGAACTTCTACACGATAAATGGAGACACTTCCTATCTCCACCTCCGCAATTTAGGCATAGAACTGGAAGGGAAGGAAATATATATTCTCCAGCCCCTTGCACCCGTGGTTTCCACTGCAACCACCCACAAAACTTTCGGACCCACTGATTTAACGAGCACGTACTCCGTGTGTACTCGGATGGTATTTGGGGGCATCGAACCCAGGCCCTCCGGTCTGGAGCCCGTTGCTCTAACCACTTGGCTACCCACGGCCTTGTCTTGATAGATCTAGCAAATTAGACCGCTAAGTGATAATTCTCACATTTTGATACCATTACCATCAGTTGCCTGCTCTTCTTTATCAACCAGGCATTTGTTTCATTGATAGGAAATTGAGGCACAAACTCAGGTATCCTTATCATTCGACCACGGTTAAAAATGACGAGTTCCCTTACCAAAAACTCTAGTTATACTTTAAGGCGAAGTATTTGCCGAAGTCTTACAAGTAAAAATTAAACCAAAATATGTATATACATTTAATTCGTATATATACACATGATTAATGATGTTATATATCATAAGAAGAAATCCCGAAAGGTGTGGTGCTTTCTGGAATGAAATGGATAGAATGTAAAATTGGAAGGAGCTGATTCTAATTTAAATTCAAAAGTATTCGAATTTTACGTCTTCAAAACTATCAAGCTTCAACAGCAATCTCTTATTGAAGGATGCCAAAATGTTTTAGGAAGCATTGACCGTAAAATACCCGTAAAATCTGGCGCATAACGCGCACCTATACTTTAGAGCTGCAGTTTTTATTTTTAGATAATATTCATTGTATAACTCTCACCTCCTTTTTAAGAAGAAATCTGAAATGTACATATGCAATGCTCTTATGTTAAGTTATTCAACCGAGGTATTATCCCAGACTTTTAAAAAAAAAGTATACTTCTAGAAGTACAACTCTTTAAGTTCATAAAATATAATTTCTTTTAAATAAACAGTATTTCATTATATGTAGAAAGCTAATTTTTTTCTGTGCTTCATCTTTTTTCATTTTAAAGCTCTTATTCAATTCCTACTATAATATTAGCTCGCACTCTATACATTTATTTATTTATCTTGGTGGAATTTTCAATCTTAATAAAATACATTTAAAGCGCTCCATTGATCTGAAATTTTATATACATGATTATTTTGGATGACAATTCAATAATTTAATTATAATTAATAAATATTGATTAAAACTAATTATTTAAAGAATTACAAATACAGCCACATTGGCGATTTAGCGACCCTTTTGGCGACTTGTGTCAAAACTTGAAAATGTTTTATTCGCACGTTTTAAAGCATTCAGTTGAATTGAAATTTTATAGACACGATTGTTTTGGATGACAATACGATACTTTAATGATAATTAATGAAAATGAATTACCACTTAATGTTGTGATTCTATCCTATTGTATATATATATATATATATTTATATTAATTGTAACTATTTAATAAAAAATAGCTAAAATAAAATTTTTCTTTGTTGATCTAAGTAGGAATTGACTTAAAAAATTGTTTTATATTACTTGTTTTTATATATACATACCCGGTGGCTAACGCGCACTCATACATTTCGATCTTATTCTTTGTGTTCAAAGTGCGCATTATACGCCGCTTTTTACGGCATACAATTTTTTTGTTAATTTCTCAAAACAATATATCTAAGAATAGTCACTTGATCCAACTGAAGTTTGTTTCTAATTAAATTCTTTTCTTTGAGAATATAAATGCGAGCGCCATTTCCTGTTTATTCGACACGCAAAGTGAGTGTTTTGTTTTCCTTGTTGTAAATCAGAAACATGATCCCAGTGACCCAGAATCAGAAGATCGATTCAAGAGGAGAAACGTCTGTTTCAAGTCTCACGAAAAATGGAAATGCCTTGCTCTCTTTTTCAGCTTTCTCTCTCTTTCCTTAGAATATTTTAAACCAATATTTTATACTGTTGTGCTTCTCGTTCTTCTATTATTAGAATCTCAGTTATGCGTATGGTTTTACAGTCGGAAGAGATGGATTTCTGACTAGACTCTAAAAAAACCAAGAAATCTGTTGCATGTCCAATAGGATGGATTACACGGTTGTACGGAGAAAAATAAATTATTAGGAATAGAGACTTACCTTAGTGGAAAAGATGTTATATGGCAGTGATCAGCAATTTTTTATCGCTGCGGACCGGTCAACGTTTGATAATTTTACCGCGGCCCACTGAAGGTGGGACACGTTGATTGTATATATTTTAGATTGTTTTGATTTAACAATTTTAATTTAGTTACATTTATAACTATCCCTTCAGAATAAAATATAGTTGCACCAAAAATGAATAAAAGTGATTTATCGTGGAATATAAAGTGATTTCTGTGGAAAGTTGTGCAAATCCGAGAGAAATGCATCACTTTATGGTATCCGACTACGTTCGGAACCGTGATTTTAAAAAAGCGCATCAATGGATAATTTTCATGATATTTAGTGTCACTTAGAATAGAATACATGTTTAAAAATGTTTTAAGAACATTTTGACAGAAAAAATTATTTAAATACAATATTTTGACAAAAAGTGAACATAGAATGACCCATTTTCAAAATATTCTCCTTTTGTGAAAAATGCTTCTATTATCATAATATTTCACCTGTATTTAGCTCAGACCTCTGTGCAGAGGCTCAACTAGAATTTTTGAAATATATAACTTAGAAGTGTGTTTATCCATGTTTTACGACAACAGAGGGGTGAAACTTTAAGAAAAAAACGCCGATAATTATTTCAATGGGTTGTAACTCTGAAAATAATGTGAATTTTTCTAAAGTCATAGTTGAGACTCTATACAGAGGTCTGAGCTATATACAGACAAAATAGTATTATAATAGAAGCATTTTTCACAAAAGGAGAACATGTTGCAAAAAGGTTATTCTAAGTTATTTTTTTGCCAAAATAGTATATTTAAATAATTTTTTTGTCAGAACAATTTTATTCACGTATTCTAATCTAAGTGACACTAAATATCACGAAAATTATCCATTTATGCTCTTTAAAAAGTGAATGCTTATGCGAACGTAGTCGGATACCTTAAAGATGCTGATGTGTTTATCTAGTGCTCTTTTTCTTGTAATTGCTGAATAGCGTCCCTCCCATTGCAACAAATATTAAAAAGGACTAAAACACCTCTACTTCTCTTTAATAAAAATTACTTTTGAGTTTTTTCCATAAAAAAAGCAGAAATACCTAAACTTCCTTTCCCTTGTGACAGTTCTTAACAAAAAAATTAATTTTAATTTTATTTTTGTCTTCTTCTATATAAACCAGAGAACGTCTTTTCCTTATTAATAGGTTTTAAAATTCCAGGAAAAGAAATATTTTTCGTTTAACGTTTAATCTTGCTTGACTCTACCTCTGCCTGCATTCTAAGGGAGGGAATCGGGGTTTCGCCTAAATTAATTTCACCACCACCCCTTATCGCAGATTCATTCTAAGACCGATTCAGGTTAGGAAATTTTGACTGGGCTCAAAGTTGGATTAGATTAAACCGCGCCTGTGCAGTAATGCATGCCTACAAACAGAAATATGTTTGAATATATTTCAGCTTGTAGCATCTTTTTTTAGCTATTATTTCACTTTTTAAAATAACTTTTTATACATAAAAAGGGCGTGGTCGAATTCTCTGATTTGTTTGTTTACATTTTTCGATTGAATCTTTTTTCCAATTTTTAATTTTTAGGCACCCAAAAGTGATATATCAATCGAAAGATAATAATGCAAAGAATATAACTAAATAAAAATAAAAATAATAATATTTAGATCATTTGGTTTTGGTATGTCACGTCAGAAGCCAGGCGCTGCCTGCTTTGAGACAGAGAGGAGGAGGAGGTAAAGGGGTGATCACAAGCACAAAAAGGCTTAGAGCTCATAGCAAATGCCCCAGCCTGTTCATTTCATCATTTCGCTAAACAGTTTCAGGGATTTGAACAAATGCACACATCAAGGAAATGACCTCAAAGAACGTTATTTAATGAATTGACATCTCCTTTGGATTTATTTGAGGCTCCCTAGCATTTCATCATTTCCCTGCGATACATATATATGTGGCAATGCTGAACATTTCTTACCATCTTGTGTGTCATCCTCATTGTTTAATTGTGGCTCAAAATTGCCAGGTTTTTTTGCCCTCGTGTTGCTTCGAAATGAGAGTTAATGAACGATCAATATACTTGGTTAGAGCCAGTATATCGTTAGTCGTGTTCTGAGTTGGAATTTTTGTAAATTCTCTTAGTAACTTAAAGATGTCCGCGTCCATTTTCTTTGAATATTCCTTTAAACTGTATTCACTTAATGTAGATGTATCTAACTAGGGCATCCGTAATCTTGAATGAAAATAAATTAGATACTCTCTTTACTCTTCTTTGCATTTGTGAACACTTTTTTTATAATCAGTAATATAATATATAGAATACCACATTGTAAGATAAAAAAATATATATTCAAGAGCTACAACACAATATTTTTTTTCATATGTATTTCAAAAATAATTGTTTTTGTTTGTTTTTTGTTAATGAAATGCATTGTCATTTAGGATAGTAACTGTTTATATTTATAAGATAGATGGCGCTCTTTTCACAGCTGTGTGATAGGGCTTATATTCTACGCAGATAGTACGAAACCATTAGAATGAGAGAATAACACTGTAAAACAAATATTATGGAGAATTATGGGGGCATAAAAATAAGTTGTTGTTTTGTGAAAGGGCTGAAGTGGACCATAATAGGTTGCGAAATTTGCAGCAATTACTCTATTACATGAAAATTACCGAATGTGCTTATAAAAAAGCACATTTATAACAATCAAATAGTTTTCAAATCAAATTTGTTTCGAAATTTGTTAACATTTCATAACGAGCATACGGAATTAATAAAAAAAAAGTGAATGAAGAAAAGAGAAGTTTAAAACATCTGAATGATCAAATAAATTACACACTGTTTATTGATGGATGAATCTTTTGGAGAAAAATTTCACATTGAAATGTGAATCTTTTCATGAACTTACCTTCTTTGAAGAAGTTTAGAACTGATGACCTCAAAGTACCCCAGTGGCGTAACGTACACCCCAGCACCGTGGGGGCGCAGGAGTCTAAGGGGCCCAAAGCCTGAGCGATGCCAAATACGTAAGATCCAGCTTGGGGGCCCAAAACCTGATTTTGGAGGAGGCCCTAATATTCTCCTTTACGCCACCGAAGTATCCCAATAATTTTTCTTTCTCTCAAAAGCTGTTTGTCGTCTTAGGTAAACACAGATGACGCTACAAAGTATTTTGTAGGTGCATTGCTTTCGACATTATGACATGAACTTTCTACATACTTCCTCCTAATATTCTCTTCAATCTTGTTTACATGTGTAATTTAATATAGATTATATGTAGTACCGACTTTTCAATCGGGCCACAAGTTTAAGTCCTGATTTTACTAAAGGCCCACATTGTACAGATGCACTGATACAAATTAAATAGGGAGGGACGTACCATTCAGGTTTATCGATCTAGACAACTGATTTTTATTTGGTTTGATTTTTTTTTGACACCATGCTTAGAAGCTAAACAAATTACTAATAGCGGGCGGCTATGAGGAAAATTTTAATCCTTGGTCAGCATTGGTGTAGCTAGTCCTGAGTGTGCCCTGTATCAAATTTGCTTTTTTTCCCCCTCTAATGAGGCTGCGGTTTGGTATTTCAATCTTTGCAGACCTAGCACATTCTCCAGGAGCTGGTATCACTTGTTAGTGTGGTACCATATAGGTGATACCAATTGCCGCAATTAATATTGACGTCCAGAGGAGAGGCATCTGAGCTCTGATGATGCAGAGTGACACTTAGAATTTTAGTTTTTCCGAGAGCATCAAGCTAAACAGCGAACCTCAAAGGGATTTTTACATGCAGCATAATCACAAGTCATGGACGCTGTCGGGGTCGAACCCGAAATCTTAGGTGCAGAAAACCAGTGACAAATCAACTACGCCACCCAGCCGGGGCATCAAATTTCCTTGAGGCCTCTTTTTTGGAGTTGGGAACTTTGCATATGGGACTGAAGGAAGGAAGAATCGATCTGGGTACCTTCGTTCCGAACGCGAGTACTTTATCGATCACGCCAAAACGATCGTCTTCGCGTGATGTTTGGTACTAGTTTATATAGATATCACACAATCAATTTTAATGATTAATATTATATGTAGAAAGCAATACATATGTTAACCTCATTCAATCACGTATTAAGAGTATATGTAATAACATTAAGCCCTTTAGATTTTTTTCCCGTACTGAAAAGCTTAATTTGGCAAATCAAAAGACGTCAGCAAATACTGTCATCAAATACGTGAACAAGGTTATTGCATTTGTACATTCGTGAGAACAGTTTTCTTCCATTGTCGGCACATCGCGGTTTTTGGCAACGTCTTTTTATTTGATGAATTAGTCGATATGATAAATAAGTATCGAAATAGACTATTTACATCCTTGCTGGACGAGTTTTTACAAGTGTCTTTCATGACTAATGTTTGTCTTTTTTGCAGAATCTCCACACGTCTTTTATGCGCACCATTCCCCCTTACTCAAACCAGGCAGATGTGTGGATCGAGATTCTTAAATTCCTCAACTACAAATGCGTCACTTTCATCCACAGTTCCGACAACGACGGACGCTCCACCCTCGGCAGGTTTCAGAACCTCGCCGATCAACCAGGCATCAAGGTGAGTAATTCACATTCTCTCTACAGTGACTAGACATAACAAGCTTCTATAAAAATCAAATGACTTTATTTAACAGTGAAATAATTTTTAGAATGGAATTCGGTTGTGACCCTTAATGTGCTTCGCACATTATTTTTTCTCAATTTCAATTTAATTTTACACTTATATAAATTAAATGTAACAACAATAATTCTGCAACCTTGACATAGATATAGGAGAAATTGACATGTATGACATAGATGTAGGCGATTGACATATATGACATAGATGTAGGAGATTAACATATATAACACAGATGTAGGAGACTGACATATATGACATAGATGTAGGAGATTGACATATATGACATAGATGTAGGAGACTTACAGTCTAATAATTCTATGAACTACATTATTTTACACAAGGCTTCGGCGTATTGCTTACGTACAAAGAGAGAAACAAAATGGACTTCTGTGATAGGGTAATTTATGTGTGACGTCATAGTTGCATAATAACTGCATCCTGAGCTTCCAGCCAATCCAGTTCATGAGCTTCGCCGTTTGCCAGCTCTTTTCACAAACTTTTCTTTTTTGAAAAGTAAATATTTGCGAACGATAATAACCCAAACAGGTAAACAAAATGCACTCGTTTTAAAATAAATGTATAATACAACACATTTTTGGGAAAAATTTTGAAAAACTTTTTGAAAAGTCTTAATATTTGAACATTTTTGAATTCGTAATTTTGTTAAATTTTACAAGTTGAACAACAAATACAAGATCCTAATGTCATTTTGAATTCATAGAGTCACACATTGTGACTGGCACATCATGTGACCATCTAGAATTTAGCCCATTTACTCCTCTGTAAATTTTTAAGTTTCCTCTTCCAATACAGATTATTTTATTCTTTAGAGTGTTATCTATAAAACAAAAAGTTAAAAAAAAAAATATTTGAGGATTTGTATTTTTTTTTCTAATTTGGAAAATAACTTTTACGTCTATTTCAATGATTTGCATATAGTTTTTCAGATACTTATATGTAAAATATTTTTATGTTTATTTTAAATATTGTAGGGTTTCAGCCCTTGAAGAATATTTTAAAATATTTTCAAAATTCAGAGGAACAATATTCTCCTCAGAAGTCTTCTCTAATTCAGTGTCTTTATCGTGGTTACTCAGTATTTCATGCAAATATATGCAATGCTCTGGGGTGGGTGAGATTGAGACGGTCCATGGAAGTAGACATCGCATTTCATAATTTTGAAATGGCTGAGTAAAAGGGGTCTGGGTTAGAAGAATAAATAAAAATTTTATTTTGAGAAATTATGTTGTATAAACAAATATATCGGTTACTGCAATAAACATACCATCGACCTATTTCGTCAGAGATCGAAAACAGCGCTGACGCGGCGATATACGGCCAATGGTGGCTTCGTTTCCCATGCGCGTTCGAGCGGAAGTAACAATAACGATGGCAGGAGTTGACGACTTATGTTGATTTGGCGATGTCTTTCAACTGGCAATAACAGTCTGTATTTATCGACTGAATGTTATTGATTTTCATTTCGTTTTGAAATAAAATTTCTGTTGAATATCAGGGGGATAACTTCACATTTATTGTTCGGTTCTCATGAAAATCGTAGATAACGATGTTTTATTTTTCTTTTTTCTCCTTTAGGTGGAGGACATCTATCGAATACGAAACCGGAATCTGAGAAATCAACCAAAACTGGAAGAAGCCAGGACGTTATTGCCGAGATCTTCATTCTCTATGCCAGGTACTACGGCATCGTTCAGTATTAGTTATTGGGGAATATTGCTTTCGGTTTCATTAAGATCATGAGTCGAACAAGTGTAATCGGGAAACTTACGATTTCAGGCTGTATGCCAACTGGAAACAATGACAAGACAACATTATTATGTCAAGTCGTGTCACCAAGACTGGAAATTTCATGGTACAATCATAATTCATTTTGCAAAAGCGGCAGTCAGTAGGAGTCAGTTTAGCAAAGATTGTAGTGGCTTTTTACATGATGGTTTTACATTTGTGCGGTATTTTACAACGTATAATATATATATGCTCATGAAGGGTTAAGGCCGTGGGTAGCGTAATGGTTAGAGCGTCGGACTCTAGACCGGTGGGCCTGGGTTCGATGCCTAATGCTGCTAAATACCTTCAGAGTTCATATGGAGTGATGCTTGCTCTGCATCGATGAATCAGAAGTCTTATGTGGAGTGTCGCGGCAAAACCACACTGATACAGGGGCTGGAGAATATTTCCCTCCCCTCAGTTCCATGCCTAGAATTGTGGAGGTGGATGTGGGTGGTATCGCCATCTATCATTAGAAGTCCAACCTGTGTCTCAGGCTCTGGCAAAAAACTTACATTCCTTCCCTTCGGGAAGAACACGACAACAACAGCAACCCAAAAGGGTTACAGGTGAGGTCTTTTTTACATATAGAGCTCAGGGCTCAAAATCTTAAAACATCATAGCACAGTTAGCCTATTTCTGCACTTATCTCGCTCGTTCTCAATGACATTTTATATCTTAGAACCAATTTACGTAACTTGCTTCCAGTATTAAGACATGACGGCTATAAATTCTTAATATAACTTCGAAAAAAATCTATACTAATTTGAGAGGGGCCTCATGGGAATTCCCAATGTAATATTAATTAGTTAATTATCTTCAAGTAGTCCTTGGTTTTGCATTTTACTTTCAGTTGAAGGCTCAAATAACAAAAATATCATTAATTTGATACCATTTTGTATCAGATTCTGTGATTAAAAGTTGTTCATGTTCTGATTTATTTTCAAATATTTTATTATATATTTTTTTTTCAGTACTGAAGACGCCGAAAGCATTTTCCGAGAAGTGGAAGCTTTGAATATGACTCTTCCCGGCTACGTCTGGATTGTTTCCGAACAAGCTCTTTTGGCTCCTAATAAACCAGACGGTAATGTGCCAGACTTTACTTATGATCATTAATAAATCTTTTTTAAATTTCTTATAGCAATCTTTCGTTCAAGAATGGAGATGAAATTTTGCTTATGGTAAAAGTAAAAAGTCACTGCATTGATGATTGAGTTTTATGATATTTAAAAACAAAATACGGAAACACGCCACGTGTGCTGTTTTCCCTGCAGCGATGCTCTCTTTGAGAGAAGGGGTTAAGATTTACAGGATGAACTTGAAGAGGAAAATTATAGCAACCATAGATGGGACCAAAGTTACCAGACTGGTGACTTTATCACTCTTCACGCAAGTTTGACAAAGAATACGATGTCAACAAGGAATCAATAAAGAGGCTCTGTGGTAGATCCTTCTAGAAATTACCAAATGAGACTATAAAAAGGACCTTTGAGACAAAGGTCAAATCAGTTCAGAAGAAAGAGTTCAGTCGTGTGCGTTGACTGCGAGAATCTATCTGTCCTGGGTACACTTCAAGTGGGTACAGTTCAGGAAAACCATTCTGGAACTTATAAAAGACTTGCTTATAACGAATGCATTTTGAACTTGTGGCGATGGGTATCTATATAAGCCAATAACAACTTCCGTGCTAAGGAAGTCATCTCAGTATAGTGGTTAAGTTACTCGGAGATTTACAGCGGATTAGAGGTGCGACAGCAGCTGAACTTTGAAAATAGCAACTACGAATTGCAGACGTGGTGCCATCTATCCACCGCAAAAGCAGCCAAAAACCGTCAGATCACATGACGCAGCGCAGAACTATCAAATCCATATGACGCAATACTCAAACTGTCAGAAAACACAAAATGATGCAACAACAGCAACTCACACAGTCGCCATAACAGAAGTATCGTTCGTTCGCCTATTCGCAGACTCGCACTGGCGGGGTATGACGCGGTGGTATCTATATAAGCCAATAACAACCTCCGTACTACGATTATCGTTTTAGTACAGTGGATTTGTTATGTGTGTTTACAGAAACGAAGGTACCAAGTCAAACTTTAAGCTGTTCTAAATAACTTGTTATAATATTTCTTTTGAGTATATATACACATCGATTTTTTTTTTTGTCTCATTAGCCAATCATCTGTTTTGTCTTTGTTGTCAATTTACTCATTATTATTTCTCAAATGGTGGAGTCCCCTCGGCTGTCCCACCAGATTTGCAGCAATATATTTTAGTATCTTTATCGCATTTGCAATCGTTTAACACTTTCATTTAATCAACACATTTTATAAAGGGAATTTTATTTGAGTAATTATTCATTTATCAATGATTAAAAATAATCGTTTACATGCAGCATAATCACAAGTCATGGACGCTGTCGGGGTCAACCCAAATCTTAGGTGCGAAAACCGGTGACAAAAAAAACTCCCCACCCAGCCGGGGCTCAAATTTCCTTGAGGCCTTTTTTTTTTGGGTTGGGAACTTTGCATATGGGACTGGGAAAGGGAAGAATCGATCTTACCTTCTTTCCCGGAAGGGAGTACTTTATCGATCACGCCAAAACGTCTTCGCGTGTTTTGGTTTAATTTATATAGATATCACACAATCAATTTTAATGATTAATATTATATGTAGAAAGCAATACATATGTTAACCCTCATTCAATCACTATTAAGGTATATGTAAAAATTAAGCCCTTTAGTTTTTTTTTCCCGTACTAAAAGAATTTGGCAAATCAAAGACGTCAGCAAATACGTCATCAAATACGTAACAAGGGCATTTGTCATTCTGAGAACAGTTTTCTTCCATTGTCGGCACATGGTTTTTGGCAACGTCTTTTTATTTGATGAATTAGTCGATATGATAAATAAGTATCGAAATAGACTATTTACACCCTTTGGGACAGTTTTTACAAGTGTCTTTCATGACTAATGTTTGTCTTTTTTGCAGAATCTCCACACGTCTTTTATGCGCACCATTCCCCCTTACTCAAACCAGGCAGATGTGTGGATCAGATTCTTAAATTCCTCAACTCAAATGCGTCACTTTCATCCACATTCCGACAACGACGGACGTTTTCCACCCTCGGCAGGTTTCAGAACCCCCCGGATCAACCAACATCAAGGTGAGTAATTCACATTCCTCTACAGTGACTAGACATAAAAAGCTTCTATAAAAATCAAATGACTTTATTTAACAGTGAAAAAATTTTTTTAGTGGAATTGGTTTTGGCCCCTTTTGCTTCGCTTTTTTTTTTCTCAATTTAAATTTTAAATTTTTACACTTATATAAATTAAATGTAACAACAATAATTCTGCAACCTTGACATAGATATGGGGGAAATTGACATGTATGACATAGATGTGGCGTTGACATATATGACATAGATTAGGAGATTAACATATAAACACGATGGGGGAACTGACATATATGACATAGATGTGGGGAGATTGACATATATGACATAGATGTGGGGAGACTTACGCCCTAATAATTCTATGAACTACATTATTTTACACAAGGTTCCCGGGTAGCCCAGGGAAACAAATGGACTTCTGTGATAGGGAAAATTTAGGGGACGTCATGTTATAATAACTGAAATCCGAGTTTCCGGGAACCCAGTTCATGAGCTTCCCCGTTCCCAAATTTTCCTTTTTCAAAACCAAAAAGTAAATATTTGGAACGATAATCCCCAAACAGGTAAAAAAAATGCACTCGTTTTAAAATAAATGTAAAATACAAAAATTTTGGGAAAAATTTTGAAAAATTTTTTTGAAAAGTTTTAATATTTGAACATTTTTGAATTCGTAATTTTATTAAATTTTACAAGTTGAACAACAAATACAAGTCTAATGTCATTTTTGAATTCCATAGAGTCACGTGACTGCTTTTATCATGTGACCATCTAGAATTTAGCCCATTTACTCCTCTGTAAATTTTTAAGTTTCCTCTTCCAATACAGATTATTTTATTCTTTAGAGTGTTATCTAAAAAAACAAAATTTAAAAAAAAAAATTTGGGGTTTTGTATTTTTTTTTTCAAATTTTGGAAAATAACTTTTACGTCTATTTCAATGATTTGCATATATTTTTTCAGATACTTATATGAAAAATTTTTTATGTTTATTTTAAATATTGTGGGGTTTTCAGCCCGAAGAATTTTTTAAAAAATTTTTCAAAATTCAGGGGAACAATATTCTCCTCAGAAGTCTTCTAATTAAATTCTTTATCGTGGTTTACTCGTATTTCATGAAAAATATAGCAATGCTCTTGGGTGAAAAATTGGGACTTCCATGGAAGTAGACATCACATTCATAATTTCAAAAATGGCTGGTAAAAAGGGGTCTGGGTTAGAAGAATAAATAAAAATTTTATTTTGAGAAATTATGTTGTATAAAAAAATAATGGTTATTTCTAAATACCATCGACCTATTTCGTCAGATCGAAAAAAACCCCCCGGGCGATATACGCCAATGTGGCCTTTTCCCATGCCGTTCGAGCGGTAACAATAACGATGGCGGGAATTGACGACATGTTGATTTGGGTGTCTTTAAGGCAATTCAAGGTATTTAAAGACTGAAGTTTTTTATTTTTCATTTCGTTTTGAAAAAAAATTTCTTGAATATCGGGGGATAACTTCACATTTATTGTTCGGTTCTCATGAAAATCGTAATAACGATTTTTTTTTCTTTTTTCTCCTTTTGGTGGAGGGCATCATCGAATACGAAACCGGAATCCAAAAAATCACCAAAAAAATGGAAGAAGCCGGACGTTTTTGCCGAGTCTTCATTCTCATCCAGGTACACGCATCGTTCAGTATTAGTTATTGGGGAATATTCTTTCGGTTTTTAAGATCATGATCCCAACAAAATCGGAACTTGGAAATTTTGCTGTATGCCAACTGGAAACAATGACAAGACAACATTATTATGTCAAATCGTGTCAGGGCTGGAACCCTGAAAAATCATAATTCATTTTTCAAAAGCGGCAGTCAGTAGAGTCGGTTTTGGATTTAGGGCCTTTTTTGATGGTTTACATTTGTGCGGTATTTTACAACGTTAAAAATAAAGCTCCTTTTAAAAGGGGTTGGCCCTGGGTAGCGTAATGGTTAGAGCGTCGGACTCGACCGGGGGGCCTGGGTTCGATGCCTAAAGCTCAAATACCTTCAGAGTTCATATGGAGTACTTGCTCTTAAAACATGGATCGAAAATCTTGTGGTGTCGCGCAAAACCACTGATCGGGGCTGGAGAATATTTCCCCCCCCCAGTTCCATGCCTAAATTTGGGGGGTGGATGTGGTGGTATCGCCATCTATCTTAGAAGTCCAACCTGTCTCAGGCTCTGGCAAAAAAATTACATTCCTTCCTTCGGGAAGAACAGCAACAACAGCAACAAAAGGGTTACAGGTGAGGTCTTTTTTCATATAGAGGGTCAGGGCTCAAAATCTTAAAACATCATAGCACAGTTAGCTATTTCTGCACTTATCTCGCTCGTTCTCAATGACATTTATATCTTAGCCAATTTACGTAACGCTTTTCCCGTATTAAGACATGACGCTAAATTTTATATAACTTCGAAAAATCATCTAATTTTAGAGGGGGGCCCATGGATTTTTCCCAAAGTAATATTAATTAGTTAATTATCTTCAAGTAGTCCTTGGTTTTGCATTTTAAAATTTCAGTTGGCTCAAAAACAAAAATATCATTAATTTGATACCATTTTATCAAAATTCTGTGATTAAAAAGTTGTTCATGTTCTGATTTATTTTCAAATATTTTATTTATATTTTTTTCAGTACTGAAGACGCCGAAAGCATTTTTCGAGAAGTGGAAGCTTTGAATATGACTCTTCCCGGGTACTCTGGTTGTTTCCCAACAAGCTCTTTTGGCTCCTAATAAACCAGACGGTAATGTGCCAAAACTTTATGATCATTAATAAATCTTTTTTAAAATTTTTTATAGCAATCTTTCGTTCAAGAATGGAGATGAAATTTTTTATGGTAAAAAATAAAAAATCACTGCATTGATGGTTTTTTTATTTAAAAAAAAAAATACGAACACGCCACGTGTGCTGTTTTCCCCGCAGCGATGCTCTCTTTGGGGAAGGGTTAAGATTTACAGGATGAACGAAGAGGAAAATTATAGCAACCATGATGGGACCAAAAATTCCGACTGGTGACTTTATCACTCTTCACAAAGGGCAAAAGAATACGATGTCAACAAGGAAACAATAAGAAAGGCTCTGTGGTAATCCTTCTAGAAATTACCTGAGACTATAAAAAAGGGCCTTTGAGACAAAAATAAAACAGTTCAGAAAAAGAGTTCAGTCGGGGTGCGTTGACTGCGAGAACTTTGTCTGAATTTTTTAGTGAAAAGTTTGGAAAACCTTTTTGGAACTTATAAGGCTTGCTTATAACGAATGCATTTTGAACTTGTGGCGATGGTATCTATATAAGCCAATAACAACTTCCGTACTAAGGAGATCATCTCAGTATAGTGGTTAAGTTACTCGGTTACGGATTAGAAGGTGCGACCTTGGCTGAACTTTGAAAAAAATCAACCTTCACGGTGCAGACGTGGTGCCATCTATCCGCCGCAAAAGCAACCAAAAACCGTCAGATCACATGACGCAGCACAGAGCTATCAAATCCATATGACGCAATACTCAAACTGTCAAACACAAAATGATGCAACAACAGCAACTCACACGGTCGCCATAACAGAAGTATCGTTCGTTCGCCTATTCGCAGACTCACTGGCAGGGGAGTATGACGCGGTGGTATCTATATAAGCCAATAACAACCTCCGTACTACGATTATCGTTTTAGTACAGTGGATTTGTTATGTGTTTACAGAGCAGAAGGTACCAAGTCCAAACTTTTAAGCTGTTCTAAATAACTTGTTATAATATTTCTTTGAGTATATATACACATCGTTTTTTTTTTTTTGTCCTCGTGTAATCATCTGTTTGTCTTTGTCAATTTATAAATTTATTATTTCTCCAAATAATTGAGTCGCGTCGGCTGTCCCCGCCAGATTTGCAACAATATATTTTAGTATCTTTATCGCATTTGCAATCGTTTAACACTTTCATTTAATCCAACACATTTTATAAAGGGAAGAATTTTATTTGAGTAATTATTCATTTATCCAATGATTAAAAAAGAAATAATCGTTTATAAAAAGGTAGTTGAGCAAAAATAAGAAAAAAAATCATTGTCTTAAAAAATAAATTAAAAACATTTCGTAAGGCTACTTGTATACATTTATAGCATTTTCAAAAAAAAAAATTCTTTAATACCTACAATTTGATTTTCAGAAGGTTGAGAGTTTTTTCGGTGGATCTTTTCTCAAAAATCGAAACTAGAAAAGGTAGAAGTAAGAAACGGCTAGCATTAGAGCTTCTTTGTCTATTACGTATGTCTGTGTGTCTGTAAATAGTCCCAAAATAGAAAACATCAATACTGGTCATCAAAAGTGGATATCGAAAATCGAACGCTAGAAGGCAGAACATCCCAATCTAGAACTTCTAACTGAATATACCCTGAATGCAAAAGTTTTCACGAAATTTAACTATCAATAAGATTGATGATACAAACGACTATGGCGCATGCTTCATATAGAACCCCCATCTCAAGTAGATACAGACAATAGCGTGTAGACAAAAACCTTACAAACTAACCAGGAGATATCAACTCAAATAATGACTGGAAAAACAACCTGCTCTAAATACAAATATCGTTCAGAAAATCCCGTAACATTAAAAAGAACTCCTACGTAAGAGGAGGGTGCAGACATTTTTGCCTTTAACGAGGGGAGGGCACGACTAAGGAAATTCATTTGGGCGAGACTTTGTGTAATAATAGTACTTCTTTAGGGTATTCAACCCTCAATGTGATTACGCCGAATGCAAAGTCAATTCGGAGTAAATAACCTTTGAAAGTCATGCTTAGCTTTTATACAATTAAGTTTTAGTTAACTTCAGAGATGCAGTAACGCATCCACGCGGTCTGCTATGGTTCGAGGCGAACGTGATCGTTTATTTTTTAATTCATTTAATTATCTTTACAATTAAATAAACTTAATGAAGTTCCTTACTCGTGTCCTCCCCTTGTTAGTTAAAACTCTAGAACAAAGAATGCCAGGATTAAAAAAAACTCCTCACTGGTTTGAGGGGAGGAGGAGGAGAGAACTCCTTTTTTTAGCTGAACTGTCTGAGGCGTGTATCTTTTTACCTGCAGACGGACAGTTCATATGAAAAAGTAATAAACGCTCAAAGTACCATCATCATTCACCATAATTTATTGAAAATATATTTTTCAATTTTTGGTAGAATAAATTAGTTTCTCTCATTGTAGGGGTGATCGGTCTAAAATTGGTGAACGCCACCGACGAAGAGTCCCACATCAAGGACAGCGTGATGGTGATAGCCCTGGGATTCCGCACCCTCTACTACAACTCCTCATTCAATATCCAGCCAGCCCCCAGCGACTGTAGCAAGCACGATCCCGTATGGGAGACGGGGCAGAGGTTCATCGGGTGAGCGCCCCAATTTTTTTCTCTCAGTTATTTTCTTTATTTCGTTCTAAAATATGTAGACTTTATACATGCGAATATAAAGGTTTCCCTCAATAATGGTTCTACAACGTTATTTTACATATATACCTGAATTCCTAAAATATACTCTAAAGCAGTGTTTCTCAAACTTTCAATACTGGCGCCCCCCTTTTCAATCACAGTTTTTATCGCGCCCCCCTTATACATTAATAAATTACTGAATGCAATAATAATGAACTTTGACGCTAAAGCTACAATACACGATCTTAATTATAAACCGTACAAATTAATAACATAAGTATTAAATTTTGTATATGTTACTTTCAAGCAAAAAAAAAATATGTAGTAGGATAATTATTATGTTATTTTTCCTTTCTCTGATTTTTAAATTGGAACATATTGCAAAATGCGGTGGCTGCTTAGAAGACAAAATATAGATATCAGCTAAATATAGAAAAGAACTCAGAGGTCAATTTCTAAAAGCTTTTGAAAAACTTTTGCTCTGCAAGACAAGCCCATGGAAGTCGCTAATACGTATTAAACTTGTTCTTAATTCAGTATTAATAAGATAAGTATTAAATTTTTGTGTATGTTACTCTTAAGTAATATATATTTTAAGTAAATTATATATATATACTTTTAAGTAATAGGTTAATTATTTTATTTTTCTCTCTCTAATTTTTAAATTGAAATAGATTGAGAAATAATATTTAATTAAAGATTTATTTCCTTCGAGATCCATTTCTAAAAGTACAAATGTCATTAAAAAATAGCCTAATCTATGTTGCTTTTTATCATATCCATTGCATCTGGCATCCTCGCAAACGTTCATGTGAGTCTAGGCAACCTAACGAACGTCTGCACAAAACATGTAAAAATGCTGAACCTCGTACAATTCTAGTCAGTCTTGGCCGAATCGATTAGCTACCGAATCTCTCTCTTGAATGTACATTCCATAATTCACGCGTTAATTGTAATTCACGGTATTAAGTATTTACGGCAGTGGATTAAAAAAAATCATACATATATTTTTAAATCACAGCGAGCATTCAATGATAATAAAGCATCAACAAGTACACAGACGAGGGCAAATTGATAGCAAGTTACGAGTGGGTTAGGGATCCATTTCAAAATACTTCAGAAGGGCTCTCAGCTGCCGAAAAAGAGATCTTCATAGATTTCACATCCAGTGACGAAATTAAAGGGCAATTTTGTAATAAATCACTCTTTGAATTCTGGATAGAGGTGGATGCTGAATTTTCTGCACTGAAAACAAAAGCATTTCGTATACTATTACCATTTTTAACATCATAACTTTGTGAATCCGGATTTTCTGCGATGGCTACTTTAACACTCAGAGTTATTTTTTTATATTTAGCTCAGATCTATATTTTGTCTTCAATTTCTAATTTTTAGCCTTCCTTTGAAAAACTTTGCTCTGCAAGACAAGCCCATGGTAGTCACTGATAATTATTAAACTTGTTCTTATATACTACCTGAAGTACCCACTCTTAACACGAGTTTATTTTTTAAAAAAATGGTAATATATTATTCTTGATATAATAGCTTAATTGTAAGGAGTGTAAAACCAAGTGCATTTCAATGTATACAAAAATGTAAAATGATTTATTGAAATGAATACTCATATTATAAACGGTTTTGAATGAACTGTAATTTTAAGCCTCGCAAATTAGTATTTAGAATAAATGTTAAGTAATAAAAAGAATATAAAAAATTTTAATGAATAACAATTGTTTTATTTTTTAATATTTAAAGCGAAAAACCCCGGGAATCAGGTGTGCACTCGATACTAACGTTAATGGTCGGGGAGTGATGCACCCCAATTTTTTTTTTTATAATTGTTTTCAATATACAAGATAAAAATCACAATTTCAGTGAATAATTTAACTAAGAGAAAATGTACTTACCTATTTCAAGGTTTTTTCTATTTGTTTTTTCATAAATTGAGAAAATATCAATAAAACTGAACTAAATTGTTCCCCAAATGTGCGTGACCTTAATAAAGGCCCAAATCACAACATTTTTGCTAACATTACAGGAAAGTTATTTGCAAGCAAAACTGTCACATTTTGTTCACGTTTTTGTAATTTTAATACCCCTTTGATGATCGACAAATATCCTGTTGAACTTTTTCTTGCTTGTGTCTTTTTGACAGAGTGAAGTGCATTTTGCGGTACAGTTATGGCTTCATATTTTTCTTGATAAAGTTCTTAATGTAGCTATTGAAAATTTTCCCTTTTTCGTTTCATGTTTTTGCTTTCTCAAATTTATTTTCCTAACATGATTAATATGCATTATTTCAGCAAGTGTTTCCCTTGTTTGATCAGCTTCAATTTCCTTTCAGAAAATCACAGATGCCCAATTTTTTTTTTAGATTCTGCTCATTTACTTTTTATAAACCATAATCAGTCGTACAACATCACAATTAAAACCACTAAGTTATTCATAGGGAAAATGCAGCATGTTCAAGAAAATATTTTTGAAAAATAGTGGTCGTGCCGGGAACTCGGTCTAAAAAAAATTACCTTAAGATTCTAAAAACGTTTGCCACTCCCAAAAAGGAGATATGTTATCAATTCATTTTTAGCTCCCATTAAGACTGTCATATTAGAGGATTCTCTGTCAAGGTCATTGGTAACAAATAAACAGTTTTCCCAGAATTAACGATTTTTGTATTATATGTTTCAGTATACTCAAAAATAAATCTTGGCCAATTAATCCTTCAAAGTGCTCAATATGCTTATCCATGTATCAAAAAACTCTTTCATATTGTGAAAAAAAAGCGCAACTGAATTATATAATTTATAACTTCCCTAAAAAAAAGGGATGCAGATAACCATACCAATAAATTCGAAAGCCAGCAAAAGTAATATTTTAAGTTAAAAGAAAACGTAATAAAAAATCTCTCATCGTAGGATTACAGCAAAGCAAACAAAATATTTTTTTATTTAGTTATAGGATCAAAGATAGCTAATGAGCGTTCAAAGTAGAATCTTTTATTTTTGATGACCTTTTTTCACCAGATGATATATATAAATCATATCAATGTAATTCTGTATCTTTTATTATATCAGAAAGTATTTTTTCATTCCCGTAAATTAATTTTTAACCTTTTATTTTCGATTTGCTCGCGCCCCCCTTGAAGGGTTATCGCGCCCCCTCCAGGGGGGCGCGCCCCACAGTTTGAGAAACACTGCTCTAAAGTTCAACTAAGCAAAATAATAATATTGTTACGTTGATCGGGGTTCGAGGATTTTATGTAAATCAGTCGCAAAGAACGAGACAGTTCTTTAACAGCGATGAGAATTTGTGGTCGAAAATTCAATCCTTGAATTACAGGATTCAGCATCAAAATTTGCAGAATAAATATCAGAAGGTCTTCACACCTTCAACAGCACCCAGACACAATTATTATGTCTAAATTACACGAATGCAAAAGATTATCCACAAGCACCACTCTTTCTACTCAACAGCCGAGCTAATCGCTAATCTTTACGATCAAGGCAAGATTACTTATCGCTAGTCCAAACATGACTACTCATTTTCAGCAAGTATCTCTTTTTTTATAGGCCTCGCAGATCATTCGAGAAAGATTCGCTTGCGCCATAGGTCTTGAAATTAGTGAATTTCACTACAAATTTCCAGAAGGATTCAGAGGGTCCAGAATTTGCCAAATGGGTCGCCAAAAATGATGCCAACTTGGCTCTATCGCCAAGATTTCACTAAGTTCCCATTGAATCGCCATTATAATGCAAGGGACGACGTTGCCTGCGAATATTACAATTTAACACAAAACAAATATAACATAGAGTAATATAAATGCATTTCGTATCCAAATAAAAATTCAGAGAAACAAGTATGTAGACATTTTTGCGTTTAAGTATTTAAATGAATGCACCGGATTCACGAGGAGGAAATGCTTCTCTGTTTCATTTAACTTTCTTTTTATAATAAGTTTCATTTTTATTAGAGGTCCGTCGCCAATAGTCCTCATGCAGCGACGTTAATATAATTCTCACTCATCTCCCTTATGTTAATTATGTTTTAAAGTTTAGCAACTGTTTTCGCAATCCAAATTACTGTTGGTTAAGTTGCTGTTATTCAAGTTATTGTGGGTCCCTTTCTTTTAAATTTCTTTTGAAGGTAAATAGTCATGTATAAAAAAAGACATAATTAGCGATTTTTAGCTTGAGCCTTGGTTTTCAATCAAAATCTGTCTTCTAAAATTATGCACATTAACTAACATACGTGCATAAACTCTTTCATTTATTACTTGGTGCCAACCATTAACAGAAGACCCATCATGTAGAGGGAGATGATTCACTTTAAATATGTCAAGCTCAAAGTCCTTCGTTTGGCTCGGTAGTTTAGAGAAGGGTGCCAGCTCAGATGTCATCCTCGTCACTTGACCAAGGTGAAAAATTGCGAGGTTCTTCACCAATAGCACTTATGTTTCTTTATATTGTGACTCTCACTCTCACTCTCACTCTCTCTTTCGCTCTCACTTACTCACTCTGTTTGTTAATGTAGATTATAGAGTATTGCTTACAAATAAACTTTCTTACATTTTTGTTACCATTACGCTTTTTGGCCAAAAAAATCATAAATTTATCAGTAGAATCTTGAAATATATTCAGAAATAGGTGACATTCTGTGACCGTTAAGATCACTAGACTTGTCTTTCTTTTAAATCATGTTGTAACGTGCATTTATGTGTTCTTCCGCTTTGTAGGTTCCTGAAGGAAGTGACTCTTCAGGAGGGAAAAACGGGTCATGTGGCCTTCGACGACAAAGGAGACCGCATCGACAGCAACTACGATATCATCAACATAGTGAATGGAAAGCCCAACACTGTCGGAGAATACGTTTACTCTCTGGTAAATATGTGAAATGTGAAAGCTACCCAGTAATCTAGTTTGAATTTGAATAATTAACTAGGATTTCAGATAATTTACATGAATGACAGTGACGTAACGTATACCCCCGCATTGCGGGGGGCCCAAAGCCTGACTTTACAGGGAAAGGGACTCTAATATTCAACGTTACGCCACTGATGAATGAATATAATTTTTAACGAGTCTGTTAGCAAGAAAGAGGAAATTAGGAAAAGGAGATTTAAATCACTTACACCAGTGCTTTTCAAACTTTCAATGTTTGTTACCCATTTTTTTCAATTATTATTTTCATCACCCCTCCCAAACGATAAAAATGTACTGAATGCAATAATAACGTACTTTGACACTAAAGCTTTACTCTACTATCTTAATTATAACCCGTACAAATTATCTCTAGATAAAAGTATTAAACTTCGTATATGTTACTTTTAAGTAATAGATATTTCATGTAAGTGTTATACATTTAAGTAAAAGGATAAAGTATTATGTGTAAGTATTGGAACAGATTGCAAAGTAATTTTTAATTAAATTAAATATTTATTTCCTCAAGCATTCATATTTCTACAGTCTAATCATCCATTTCCAACATCCTACCTTTGTGAAACCGAACTTTTCTGCCGTGGTTAATTTGGAAATTAAATATAGAACAAAAAAAGACTTTAGAGTGTCAAAATATCTATATCAAACTTTCCTTTGAAAAACTGTTCTGTAAGATAAGCCTAAGGAAATCACTAGTTAATATTATATTTCTTCTTAATTTAGTATTGATTAATTAAAAAATCAGATACGCTGTACGGTACTGATATATTTATAAGTATATTATATCCGTGTAAATGTGCATTTTGTTTTTATAATGTCAGAATATATTCTGTTTTGCTTACTTTCAGTAAATTAATATTTTTTTAAAAAAATAATCTTTCCTTTTTTCGAATTTTTGATATGCTCGCGCCCTTCAAGTAAGGCTTCCACGCCCCCCCCCTTCACTTTGAGAAACAATGACTTACGCACATTCTTTTTTGTTGAATGGTAAAATAATCTTTTAACAAAGAGATGTGAAGTATGATCTTGTTGAATATGTGTCCCCTTAATATATACGACTAAAATATCGAGTTTTTTTATTACTTCCTTTTAATTGTGTAATTTTTCTAAATATGTAATTAAAATTTCGTAACTCTTTCTACAATATTTAGCCTGTTAATTAACTTTTTTGAACAGTATATCAAAGCAAAAACCGAAAACAAAACACATCTGAATTTTTTGCAGTCTCTAAATGGCTTTTGTCAGGTTTTTATTTTTTACAGTAATTGTGTTCGTGTACTTAAAATGCTAAGACTTTTTTTCACTTTCAGTATAAAGTTGTGAAACTTTCTGGTTGTTTTGTAAAGTATGTTTGATGTATTTTTTGTGCATAGAATAAGGATTTAGGTGAATAGTTATTTTTTGAAAAATATACCAAGTTAGATATAGATAATTTTTTTACTGTACTTTATTTCCGACACGAAAAAAAATTTGTAAATATTAAACTGCCACTCGTAATACCTCTATCCCATGCATATAATTGTGAGAAACACTTCTAGGAATATTAGAAAAAAATCGTTCAAAAATATTAAAATTTACGGGAGTGGTAAGAATTTTAAAATAAGGAAGTACTTTTAAAAAAATAATAATTTAAAATAATTGTTTGTTTAAAAATAGTGTTTTTCTTCTGAAATGTATATTTCATGTGTGTTGAAATAGTATACACTTAAATATATTTTTATATAAATATATAAATAAATAAATGTGAATAGGGTACCGTGTCTTCTCAATATCTATTTCAACGGCTTGAAAAGTACTTAATAATAATGTTAAAATATTACGTAGATTATATATTAAAGGTATTATTTTTATTTTTTATAACTAACCAATACTGACTTTTTTGAATACCGAAAAATACATTTAAGCTTAATAGGAACCCCCTGAGTTATCTGCAATACGTTATTTCTGAAAATGGTGTCTATAAAAATTTTAGTTAATTCAATTTAGCTACCCAGCTTGAAATTCTTACAGTTTTTACATCTCACACTTTTCAACATTAGGATAAATACAGTTTTTTTCTAAAAGTCTTCAAAAGAAATTGTAAGTATAAAGAATAGAGAATAAATATATTTAACTTGTTTTTTTTTTCAGATGAAAACTGAAATGACTCTTTCATTAAACATTCAAGAAATTGTGTGGCCAGGAAACGAACTCAAGAAACCCAGAGGCTACATCGTGCCGACACATTTGAAGGTATCGTATTTTTATGTGCTTCATTGTTCTTAAATTGCAATACATTACAAAACTTTGTTGCTCAATAAAACCACAAAATTTAGCCTATAACGGAATGCAGGAAAACTACATCATGATATTAGTTTCTCTCTGAAACTTTAGTGATGAAATCTGATTAAGTGCTTGAGCATCCTACAGAAAAGGCAAATACAGTAAGACCCGCTTAACGCGGGGGATACGTTCCATCAAAGTAGAGCATAATGCGAAACAACGCTAAACGAGGCTATCTTAACATGTAAATAATGGAGTTAGGGTAGGGGAAGATGGATAGAAAATTGGTTAGGTATTAAATTTAATGATTATGTTTTTTTTTTTAATAAAAATAAAATCAAACATTTATTTCTTACAAAAATAAAAACAATATAAATAAATGTATACATATAAAAACAAATAAAATTCTAAGTTAGTCAGATCATTCAGTCTGTTTTGTGTTTCCAATTTTCTGCCTTTTTGTCAAGAAGGCATTCTGTTTAAGTTTCCAAATTCAATGCAGCACTCATTTCAGATTGACGTTCACCAGAATCTAATCTTCTAATCATTTGCATTTTAGTTTCCAGTGAAATGCTTTTTTTGGTTGCTTTCTTTTATTGTTTTTCATTATCACTCATGATAAAAACTAAAGATCATAATATTTGTCACTGTATTAATCGTTATAGTATTATATAAATTTATACTAACAATAATGTCAACAAATGTTTCAAATGATAAAAATGCATCTGTACAGCACCGTACCAAACAAGAAACACAACTACACTGTTTCGGATATGTTATGTACGTATTTTGAAACCTACAATTTCGGGGAATCCCCGGGTTGAAATAAAAGAGCGCTAAGCCGAAACAGCGTTAAGCGGGGTCTTACTGTACAAAGTTAATTATAACTTTGTATTTGCTTTTTCAAAATCTACATTCAACCATACCTGAAATTATCAACTGCTAAACTAAGTTTATACATTCTTCATTTTTAACATCCTTTTATAAGCTGCACTTGTATGTAACGTAATCTTTGGACTCAATTTTTACCCACTTTAAAGGTCAGATTATTTCGAAATTTTGCTTACTTGTCCAGGATGACAATACAATAATTTGATAATTTTGTTCCATTGTCCTGATCAGGATCACCAGTATTAACGATTCCCCATTTCCAGATCCCATCCTGCATCTGGCGACTCATTTCAGACCCCGTTTCCAGATTTCGTGACTAATTCCAGATTTGGCGACTAAAAGATTAAGTTACAACTTAGTTCAATTGACTATAAAAGGATGTTTTTTAGTTTTTTTAACGATAATTTTTCGTTGTAATATACAAATTTTGCTTACTAAAACTGTTGCAGAAAATCTATAGCATCAGCAACAATTCCCATAAAATTTAAACTGTATTCTAGCAATAGCAAATCAGCCAAGGAAGTCTTAATTATAAATGTACTGAGCTTTTATTAATTTGCTCATGTTTTCAGAGAGGGATAGTAACAATTTTTAGCATTAATTTTTAAAAATTTAGTAATCTGAAAGACACAAACGTGGAACATTATTTTAAATCTCAGCTGCAGAGCCATGTACTTGACATTTTTTCTCTCTATTGTTTAGTTTTCATTGAAATCTCCTAAATATAAATTTACTAAGAAGAAACTTTTGTTTCAGGTGGTAACCGTTGCGGAGAAACCTTTCACGTGGATACGAGAAGTGGAAGACAGATCCATGTGTATGGAAGATGAGATATTTTGTCCCAAAATGAACAGGACGAGCGGTACTTGAATATTCTTTTAAATTATCTTTCATTGCTTCTATTGACTTATATTTTTTGTTTCTTAAGATTATTCAAAAACAAATATAAACACATCCCTGGTTTGTACTCAGTTCGCATTTTTGTATCACATAAATAAGGTTTAGATGCTTAAGGTACTTACAAGATTCTGAAACATTAAATGCTCCGATTGTACAAATTCATCTTTTCATTAAATCGTTTTGGGAGGGGGTAACCGGTAACATCTTTAATATCTTTCACAATTCTCATCGAAGCCAGAAAAAAATTCGCATCAGTGTATTTTGTATCATATGGATATTGCAGTGTATAGGTATTGTGTGTATTTCGAAAAGAAATGAAGTATTGTTGTAAATTAATACACATAAAAGAGGATTTGCACAATGTAAAAGGATCCATGTTCAAACTTAAGTCTGATAACTCCATTTGTCGGCTTTTGATAATTTTGTACTAGAAATGCGATTAAAATTAGAACAAATCTCTATTATAAAGCTCTCAATCAATTCAATATGATTAGCAAACAGAGCCAATTTGATTAAAACTTACAAGAATTTTAATAAAAAGTGTCTGAGACAGTATATTTAGAAAATTAATAACTTTGCATTTTAAAACGTTGCTTACATACGTATACACGCACACATACATATATATATATATATGTGTGTGTGTATATATATATATAATTTTTAATCTCGGTTACTCATATGTTCTTCATTTTATGATTTTCCTACTGTCTATGTGTTTTTCGAATGTGATTGATGGATGTTTTGTTTGTAGAGAATAAGCCTATATATATATAACCCCACCTTTGTATAAATTATTTTATACATAAGAGCTGTCCGTAGACAGCAATGTTTATAATACTGTAGCATCCATATTTTTATATACTTTAAACTCTATTATATTTAATTTTCAATAGGTTTTTTTTATCAGTATTATTGACAGAAAGAGGGAAGGTTGGCTGGCCAAAAAACATGTTCAACCCCACTTTTATATAAATTATTTTATATATAAGAGCTCTGTGTTCTAAACCAGCAATGTTTATGATATTGTAGCAGCCATATTTCTCTCTCTATTATTTTTAATTTCTCATATATCCTTTCCAAAATCTTTTGTCTGGTTATCTTGCAATTTCAATTTTTTTTTCAGTTTTGATTATTGATTATTCATCTGTCTTTATTAGAGAATTTTGACTATATTTATATATACTTGTATATACTAGTACAATTTTTTATTTCTTCAATATGACAAAGTATTTATTTATCAAAATAAATCTCTCTCTCTCTCTCCCTCTCTCCTGCGTCATTGAAATACTTCTTATAAAAAAAATGAACGTTTTCATTATAACTATGTTTGATAATTTTATAATGTTTTATCCCAGAAACCACGTTAAGTGTAACTGATGTCTGGTCATTCTAGGGGAGCAAGATTTGTACTGTTGTCGAGGTTATTGCATGGACTTGCTGAATGCCCTGGCGACGGGACTCAATTTCACCTACTCCCTCTATCAAGTGGAAGACGGACTCTATGGAAGTTTTGATTATGTAAGGCTTTCTATTCTCGGTTTTCACAAATAAGTGTCATTGTTTGGCTTATGATATCACCTTGTGTAAAATGCGTGTATCACTTTTTTTTGTCATAAATTTTTCAACACAAACACAAAAAAAGAAGTAAACAAAATATTTGTCCAAGATAGTCAATTATCGCACTAGAAAATTTAAACTATAAGGTGAATCGGGAAAAGATGCCACATTTAAGGATTTTTCGATTAGTACATTGAAAATTGAAATAACAAGACCATGAAAAAAATACACTTTATTTTTCAATATTTAATGGGTTATGTATACAAGTTAATTCTCTTCTTAGTATAAAAATAAATAAGAAATTTAATGTTAAGGAAATTCATTTAATTGTGTCATCTTCCCCATATATATGGGGAAGATGCCACCCGTTATGGAGTAAGATGCAACAACACCACAGTAAATAAAAAAATAAGACAAACATCAACAAATTAAATATGAAACCAAAATAACTATAGAAAAACAAAAAATATTAGATTCTTTCATAAATAGTTTGCTAAAAACGAATTTTCCTGCAGAACGGTCTACAGCAGGCTGAAATAGTAGTTAACTTCAGCCGTGCACATCCTCGTCCAATGGAGATCCCCTGTGTCATCCTCACAGCTTAATTATTAATTGTAGTTATATTTTATACAATAATGTACAGCGTTATAAAATGAAAAAAAATTCATTTCATTTCATTTATTTCTGTGAACCATATATAGTATAGGGGGCAGATGCCACACACGATTATTTCCTTATTGCTGCAGTGTTATGGCCGTTTCTACATGCATCGTATGGGTAACATTACGTGTAACTCACTTATATTGCTAATATCTTATTTAAAAATATCGAGTACGTTTATGAACTTTAAATATGAGAAACGGAATACTATAAAAGTTGTACTCAACACTTTAAATGCTCACAAGATCGAAAAATAAAGAAGATTAATTCAGATAAATTCACAATCCACACTCAATGTCGGACCAGACTCTTCATTCAAGTGGCTCAAAATTGCCATCTATCGACACGTAAAAGTACTATTAACAAACTAGCATTTTTCCCTAACTGGGCATGCTATTTTCTAAAATAGTAGCTTTAATTACTAGCTATAAGTTGATTTATAAAGTTAAAATGTATTCTTATTGCACTGTAGCTATTTTTATATAAATAGAATAATAACTTGCATATTTTAATAAATAAAAAAATACACTTTTAAAAAATATTTAAAAAATTGCAATATTTTACAAATATTTTAAAATACAAAAGATATATAATACTAAAATTAGGTAGAGTTTAAAGAGTATAATGTATTTTATAATTCTATAAAATTTTATACACATCAGAGGCTACTATTTTAGAAAATAGCGAGCACAACGCAAAAAGTACTTAATATTTATTATAGAATTTTCATATGCTTATGTGTGATTTTTATAAAATTATTATTATATCTTAAACATTTTATACTTTTCTGAAGCCCCATTCTTTTATAAATAATGTGTAAGAGATTCGAATAATTTAATTTAAATTTAAAAGAATTATACCTGTTTGAAAATTGTTTATATTTTGAGACCTCTAGAGAAATTTAACACCCCTGAGACCTCTTAATAGGATTCTTCAATGTAGGATTGCAGAAACACTTAAGGTGACTAACAACGTTAGGAACCATAATTTTGAAAAAGCGTAAACGAATAATTTTTTTAGTATTTAGTGTCAGCTGAATCAAAATATACATATAAAATCGTCTTAAGAATGTTATCACAGGAAAAATTTATTTAAAAGCAATTTTCTGGTAAAAAGTGAGAAAAAAATTACTTATTTTAAAACTATTCTTCTTTTATGAAAAATGCTTCTATATTAATAATATCCGACCTATATATAGCTAGGGCATTTATACAGAGCCTGGAATAAAACTTTTAAGAAATTCATTCTATTTTCAAAGTTACGATTAATTTAAATAATAATTAATTTAAATAATAATAATTTTTCTAAACTTACACAAACTCAAACTCAGTGGTGCAACAGCCCATAAGGGCCAGGGTCTACTGTGCCCATCTCAGTATACGTAACCATTGGGCGCTGTGGTGCATGAGCAGATGTCCCGATCAGGTGGTCAGTTTGAAGCGAGACCCCCAATGTTTAAGTCCCCAAGCAAGCTTGGTACTCATTTATCGACCCACTGCAGTAGAAAGGAAAAACTGAGTCGACCTTGCCGAGCCCGGGAATATAACCCGGACCTGTGATGTGGAAGCGCGAATAAATAAATAAGTAAATCCTCTGAATAAAATTCCTCGCAAACTCTGTCAAGGTCCTTTTATTGCATTCCAATGCCTTCGGAATAATTTTATGCATAGCAGTGCACTGGAAATATCCTACTTTGGCAATGCGTATATATACGTCCAGGGGCAATCATTGCTTTGGCTGTGCGAGACGTTTATATATGCAGGTGGCACTTAAGAATTTGAAGTCGTATTCTCACTTTAGCATCAAAGTATATTATTATTAAATTCAATGAATTGTTATTGTATGGAGGGGAGGAGCGATGAAATTTATATAATTAAATATTGGGTCTCAAATACTGAAACTTTGAGAAGTACTGCGTTATACTGATGTGGGTAGCATCCTACAAATAACTATCCTCATTTGAATCCGTGATTGCGATCACTTCTTCCCCATTACTTTTAGCTAAAATGTAAACAATAGAAAAACAAAACTGTCTACATGATTTAAATTTTAATACGTCGTTTTTTTTAATGATCCAGGTGAACGGGTCTGAGAAGAAGATGTGGACAGGCATGGTAGGTGATCTGGTGTACGAACGTGCAGACATGGTCGTCGCCCCTCTCACCATCAACCCAGAAAGATCACAAGCTATCGAGTTTTCAAAGCCCTTCAAATACCAGGGCATCACCATCCTGGAGAAAAAGGTAAAGCATTGTAGCATGTCATTGGAATACACTATTCGCAAATCTGTGGCCTCTCTGAAATTGCCCCATCCTCAATTTTTTGCAAATTCAAATGTGATCTAGCGAAATACAAGAAACTAGTATAATTGCTTACGAATGTAACTAAGCCTTTATTTTTGGGTTTGAGACATTTAATATACTTGATTTCAAAAGGCCTGGCTCTAGGGCCGGAAAAACCGGACCCCTGCAGGGGCGGCAAATTTTAAGGGCGGCATTTGGATCAAATTTGAAAAAAATATTTTTTTTTTTTTGTTACAAAAAATTTGGTATATTTTCTGAAATATTATTCGGTGTATTAATTTAGTATTTCATTTAACGTCTTATTTTTTTTTATTTTGTATTCTGTATAATTAATGATAGTTTTCTTTTATGTTGAAACTTGAAGGGCTCTAGGCGGGAGTATATGTTAAAGCATGAAATTTAATATGTTTAAACATCTTTCACAAGTAACTTTCTCCCCATCCCGGACTGAGGTCACAACGGACATTCCTTTACGATGTCCGGTTTCAGCTATCCAAAGGGGACAAGGGTAATAAGAGGTTTTGGTAAATAGAGAGCCACAGTAGATGTTTTATTTTATCTTTAGTGTAGCAACAATAAGTTAAAACACAAACGCTTGTGATCCCCACCATTAATAGACTATTTTTCGAAGAAATTGGTCTTCTTAAATATACAATTCCTTCTCTTTCATTTCACACGTTTGAAATAACAAGTAATTATGTCCTTAATTTCGAATTATTTTGAATTTTTTAAGACTTAATTTAATGTAGAGAGAGAGAGAAAGAGAGGGTTGGCATTTTCCATTTTTGTCCGGGGTGGCAAAACTACTGGAGGCGGCCCTGATGCAAGGCTATGAAATTATTTTCTTCTACAATGAGCTTCTTTGCTATCTCTTGAGCACACGCTTCTTCATATAATTTCAATTGTAGTGTCTGACTACTGTTTGGCGGTAGATTCTTGGAGAGTTGGCGACGTTCCCCCACCTGCGGAGGAGGGGTTACTGTGTTTTGAGAGAGAAGGTTTTTTGATCCTCGAGTGAGGCGATTAGGGGAAGAGAATCCCCTGTTTTTGGAAGCGCGGGGGTGTTTTGGGGGTGAAGGAAATTGAATTCTTGCGGTGAGAGATCGACGCACAGCGCGTGATCTGGTGTAATCAGAAGAGATAGTTTCTTGAGAGAATCGTTTGTGTGTGTTTTTTTTTTTTTTTTTTTGAAGCGCGGAGCGCTTGACCGGGATTTGGTGTTAAGGAAAGCGGGTGAATTTGATTGAGAACCGCGACGCATGGCGCGTGGTTTTGCTGTACCAAGAATATATTTTCTTGGGAGTGTTCTAACACAGAGGACTGTGTTTGCTTCTGTGGAGTGAGAAACGAGATAATTGTGCTTCCTGTTGAGAAGTAGTTGATTATATGGAGAAGGGTAGAAAGTAGTTGCTATACACGATATCAATGTTTACTGTCCTGCTGAGTAATAGTTCCGAATTCTACTGCATTAGTTAGCATTGCATATATAATTATAGTTTCATCCTCCGATATTTTAACCAGTGACTCAATGTCATTTGAACCGGGTGTGTTACTACTACGTGAGAGTTGATATAACTACTTTTTACTTTTTCTCAAGCATCCGAAAAGTTCGACCCTGGCTTCTTTCTTGCAACCCTTCCAGAAGACTCTGTGGATCCTAGTAATGGTGTCTGTACACGTGGTGGCTCTGGCACTCTACCTGTTGGACAGGTTCAGCCCGTTCGGGCGCTATAAACTGCCTAGCAGCGACGCCACCGAAGAAGACGCCCTAAACCTCTCCAGCGCCATCTGGTTCGCTTGGGGAGTACTACTTAACAGTGGAATTGGAGAAGGTAAGAATACAATTAAGATAAGGAATATAGTTTTTGTACCTGCATTATATAAACAAAAAATACGTAAAAAAATATTATAAAATCGAATTTAATAAAATTAAATATTAAATGTTGCAGTTTTTATTATTATTATTATTATTATTATTGCGCAAACTATTTTTCTGAAACATTATGTTCACTACATCTAAATGTTTATAACACACTTTAAAACAATTACTTTTCACATACAGTATCGCCCTTAAAATTCATACAAAAATTTCAGCTTCTTAATTTGCTTTTATAAATTGACTTACTCAGCCTTTCTTACTGTGTTTCTGTACTATGCACACTGGGATGTTTTATTTTTCAATGTAACGAAAATATATTTTCTTAGGATTAACTTTTACAAAGTTTTTTTAATGTGTTTTCTAAAAACGTCTATGATATTTTTTACTTTTTTATTAATATGTTTTATGTTTTATTTGTTGTTTTTTATACTAAATATATAATCTCGTAATAAGTTTATTTCAGCAAGACATTTATATTTTATTGATATTATATGCGTGCATGTGGGCGTACGTCATTTTCGTAAATTTTAAAATTGGCAAATTTAAATTTCTTCATTCCTTGTTTAGAAGTACACAAAATTTTTACTAAAATTACCACTTTTTATACAGAACAACGCAAAAATGTGGAGATTTGAATCAATGTCATTATTTTATGAATTTTCGTCGAAAACAATCCATAACAAATATTTTACGTATAATATTTTATAAAGACATTATATTCTGGAACAACAAAGCGTAGAGCTGAAATATTTATTTGATTTTATTTAAAACAAAGAAAGCGCGCTTTAAAGATGTAAGTGCAAATATTGATGCTTTGCTCTCTGAAAATCATATAAACAATTCGATATAATTTCTGTGATTACAATTTTTAACTTAGGGCTTTGTGACAACTGTTTGATTCAATATTGAAATGGATAAACTGTTATAAAAGACCTTGTCTGAAAAATATCATATGATTGATAAATTTGCCATTTTTTTCCTTCTAGGCACCCCACGTAGCTTCAGTGCCCGCGTCTTAGGCATGGTGTGGGCTGGCTTCGCTATGATCGTGGTAGCATCTTACACTGCCAACTTGGCAGCTTTCCTCGTGTTGGACCGACCCGAGACATCACTCACTGGCATCAACGACGCCAGGGTAAGCGCCAAAAGCGTAGATTTTCCACATTTTGCTTCTTCCAATCAAACTTCAGTTTCTAAAAACAAAATTGAATCAAAAACATATACTTTAACCCTTATAAGACCATAAGGTTGCTAAAAATAAAAATTAGTATCTAACTGTTCATTTTAATTTGCTTAGGCGTGAAATAAATAAAAACCCTAAAAAAATACATAACAATGTGTTGTTTTTTGGGTCAGTATAACAATTCGAATCGATGGGTAGGAATATTAGGCATTTGTTCTCATTTGTTGAAATGTACTTTATTATATTAATCCCTTAGTCATAAAAGGGTTTGTGCATTCAATGACTGTATAAATACACCGAACTAAAAACACAGATTTATTTGTATATAAAGAATTAACTTCGACTTTGATCTTAAAAAAGAATGTATGGTATCTCTCAAATTAAAAAAAGAATCTTTTCAAGAATTATATATTCCCAAAACATTTGGAATTAATATATATCTGAAAATTTATATCAGAGAGGTATAATGAAATATTTCATTTATAGTATATTAATAAATCTATATTTATTAAAACTTGAATCAACAAAAGAATGATATCTTTTTTTTTCGACAACAGAAATGAATAATTTCTGTTTTTGTCATAAGGGAAAACAACTACATATTTCTATTTAAAAGAGAAAATTCATTAAAAACGTGTCAAAGTTTCTGTATATTGTTAGTTATATACTATAAATTATTAATACTTATTTATAAATGATTGTATCTTACTTTATTTATTTATAAATTGTTTTAATTTAGTTAATTTTTTTATCATGCCCAATACTTTAACCTCTTAAGTGCCCCGGGCGTGAGCTTCAAGAGACGTCATTTTAACATCTCCCGCCAATTGATCATCTCCCTTAGGGATTTGATGAAATTCCTAATTCCATCATTTTCCTGCGACGTATACACGTCCTGATGAGCTGATGCGCTTAGTGCCCCGTACGTGTATAAGCGTCTATCCAAAGGAGGACTTTTTGTATTGTGCTGCTCTGTTTAAGACTAGTCCCACGACTTTGGAATACAATAAAATGATATTGACAGTGCTTCTAAAGAATTTACTTAGTTCGGAGAAGGGCTTGGGAAGGGATTTGAAAGGGTATATTCCAAGAACGATAAAATTCACGGCTAAAAAATTTTTCTTGTCATTTCATTTGAGTACTTGATTTTCATTTCAACTCTCTTTTCTGTTACTCATTTGCTGTCATTTTCGCTTTTCACTTACAGTGTGTAACAGGAACTTTTTGATTTTTTGTACAAATGCACTGAATGTGATACTGGTTTATATGTCCAACCATGTTTTAGGATATATCACAGAACAGATAAGTTATAATTTGTTTTTTTATTATATTTCCAACTCTAGAGATCCAAACTTTCATTTTAATTTTTTATTACTTTTTCCTTTTCTTTTCTTTCATTTCTTTTTTAAAGTGAAAGTAAACAATTTTTAGGTAGAAAAACACGCCTTTTTTCTTTTCCCCTAATAAACCACGTAACAACCCACTCCTGTGGGAAAAAAGGTAGCACTGGGGAGGGAGGGGTGAATTTTGTAACTTTTCCTCGTCAGTTCAGGGGTTAAGCTATTTCTTAATAATTTCAAACGAGCATATGTTTCTGTAAAATACATTCAGTTTCTCTAATAGTGTTTCCCACATTTTCAGCTAAGAAACCCAATGGATAACTTCAAATACGCCACAGTGAAAGGTAGTTCGGTGGACATGTACTTCCGGAGACAGGTAGAGCTGTCCAACATGTACCGGACAATGGAGGGCAAGAACTACGACAGTGCTGAAGAAGCGATTGCAGCCGTCAAATCAGAGTGAGTTTATTTGCAATGTAAAAAAAAAAAGTAAGAAATATTTTGCAATGGATGTTCATGGTATTAGAGTTTCTTTTCACAATTAAAAGCTCATACATACGTATCTATATAAATTCATTAAGTTCAAATCTCATGTATGTATTTATATAAAGAATGGTGGATTTTTTTGAGATTAATGGCCAATGTTGATAAATAACAGCACTGAATTCATTATTTTTAATCTATTATTTTCCGTCGTTTTTAATCACGTTTTCCATGTGAAGCATTAGAAAAACTTAGAAGTATTTTCAAGGTTTGTAATCACAGATCCGAGTGTTGTCCTCAATGATTGGTGAGTTAACACGACATGCTTTGATGATGGATTCTGAGTGAAAGGGGACCATATATGGTGAATTAGTATTTGTAATCTGGCTAGAGAAAATATTTCTACGGTAATTTCACCTTCTTTACATTGGCATACGAATACACTTAAAACTCACCCTGCTCTTAAACACAGATTGGAGGAAATTTTAAAAATGAAGGCTATACGTGCTTGTGTTTTATTATATGTGTTACCGTTTTATTATATATGTCAGTTATTTCATATAATAAATAGTAAATATTTCATGAAATAACTATACGTTAGTTAAAGTATATTATAGATGAAAAATTTCATACCTTACCTAGTTATTCTATGACATAACTAGTTATTGTATGAAATAACTTATGATAGATTGAAAAATAAACAATTTCAGACTTGTTTTATAAATTAATTGATCATAAATAGCTAAAATCTCTCGGGAAATACATTTTATCCATATGGCGGATGATTGATAAATGATAAAGAAAATCTCTCTGATGATATAATTTATTATTGCTCATATTGCTACCATGAATTGAACAGAAAGGGAAAAAAAGAATATGTTGCAGAAATAGTTACACTTAAATATTATGTAAAAAAAATGCATAATAGGAAGAAAAACTGTTGCTTCATAAAAACATTGTGTAAACTTTTTCAAACGAAATTGTAAGAGAACATTAATTTAAATGTTATGAAATACTTCCATTTTTTCATTCTTTATTAGAGCAAGGATTGCTGTGATGACACTGAATTGGGGCTCAAAAGTAACTAAAAGCTGCTAGAACCACTTCAAAGAACTTTCGAGTGCCATATTTTATACTTTTACGATCAAGTAATCGTTATTCTACAGAATACATGTTATATAGTATAATCCAATAATTTTATATACTTTAACTGTCTTGTCTAGTTATGTCTTTAAATACCTAGTTATTCTATGAAATAATGGATTTCACACTTTAACGGTAACATATATTTGTATACTAGCCGTTATCCAACCGCTTAGGTGGGTATTTCCTAATTTTGTACGAACATATAACTGTTTTCTTTTATTAGTTATTGATATATTAATCTAACCATGATTCTTTCATATGTTTCGAAAAACATTCTTATAGCCCTCGCTTTTTAATTTAAAGAAGGACTTAAATGTCTAAAACTAAAGTTTATTTATTTCTTACACAAAAGGATTTTTTTTTGTATATAACACCCTTGTAGCCCTGCAATTCCCTTGAGACTCGATTTCCTTAAAACCCATTCTTAGCAAATTCAACAAAACAAACAAGCTGTCCAAATTTCAAGTATCCAGTTCTAATAGTTTAAAAACGAGAATGTGTGTTTATCTGTAACACACATTAACACATGTGTGTGTGTTTATCCTAAAACCACGCAAACTCTCTTGGGAGTAAATTTCTACATAATCCACTCTTAGCGGATCTCTACTCAACAAAAGAAACATGCTCGCCTAATTTCATATTTGTAGGTCCAAAAGTTTCAGAGATCTCGCAATGAATGAGTGAGTGAATATGTCTCATTTCTCCTTTTTATATATAAATGTACAATTTAATATTTTCTAACTCTAAAATCAATCAATATGAAAGCCAAAAGTTTTCATATTTATTGTCCTGCAAAAGGATTTATCTGCATTAATTCTGTATGAAAAGGGTTTATTGTTCTCCGGAGAAAGAATGTTCAAAATACACTTCGTGGAAAAAATTAAAAATAAGAATTACATTTTTAAGTATTTCAACAAGTTTCAGAAATACATTTAAAGTAACTATTCAAACAGTAGCAAAACTTTTTTCTTGGCACATTTTTTTTTCATAAATTACACAATTAAAACACATACTAGATTCATTGAACTAGTTTCGCACGTGCGTAAGCAAGCTTTCACTATTTCAAACGCAACAACAACAAACTTGCCGAGCATTTTCCTCTCAGTCTCTTAAAGCATTCTTTGTATTCATTCACAGCTTTCATTCACAGAATGTTGAGACACAGTTTGGAAGTGAAAACAAAAACACAACACACACACAAATCGACAAAGAGAGAACTACATGAACGAAGCTAACGCGTCTTATCTGTGTGAATTAGACATTAGTTTGATACAGACCAAAAATAAAACATGTTTTTTATCTGAGCTGGAATGACGAAAATGGGATAATGATGTCTGTTGACGTAAAATAAGTCACAGTATCAGATCACTTAAGTGTCAAGGTCGGAGGTTCGCTAAACGGATATGGAGTTTGAAAAAAGTTATGGAGTTTTTATTTTGGTGTTCGGAATTAGTACAGTCGTTTTTTGATAGTATCATAGAAAAGTGGCCCTTGTTTCTAAGGCTGGTCTAGACCAAATGTTCACGAACACTTTTCTTTGCATTTTTATTCGTATGCTTAATTTCTACTAATCGCTCTTTATGAGTAATAGTCTTCATGCACCGGTTCGGGATTTGGATCATATCCTATTTAAGGTATCCGATTTCGTTCGGAACCGTGATTTTAAAAAAGCGCATAAATAAATAATTTTCATGATATTTAGTGTCAGTTAGATTAGAATACATGTATAAAATTGTTTTAAGGACATTTTGACAAAAAAAATTATTTAAAAACAGTATTTCGGCAAAAATTTTTACTTTGAATAACCTTTTTTTAAAACGTTCTCCTATTGTGAAAAATGCTTCTATTATAATAATATTTTGTCGGTATGTAGCCCAAACCTCTGTACAGATGCTCAACTATGATTTTTTGAAAAATTTACATTTTTTTTAGAGTTACAACCCATTGAAATAATTATTGGCGTTTTTTTCTTAAAATTTCTCCCCTCTGTTGTCGTAAAACATGGATAAACCCACTTCTAAGTTATACATTTCAAAAATTTTAGTTGAGTCTCTGTACAGAGGTCTGGGCTATATACAGGCGAAATATTATAATAGAAGCATTTTTCACAAAAGGAGAATATTTTGAAAGTGGGTCATTCTATGTTCATTTTTTGTCAAAATATTGTACTTAAATAGTGTTTTATTGTAATACTATTCTTAAAACAATTTTATATACATTTTCTAATCTAAGTGACACTAAATATCATAAATATTATCCATTTATACGCTTTTGCAAAATCAGGGTTCCGAACGTAGTCGGATACTTTAATATATTTGGTTTGATTTTTACTTAAAAAATAAAGGCATTTATGTAACTTTAGAAAATATATCAAAATTAAGAACATTTTTAAAGAAGAATTATATGAGAAGTTGTTTATTTTTAACTAATATGAGTTAGAATCTATTGAAGGGTGCCTCTTCCCAACCGTCGTGTCTGGTGGGAGGTCTGGGTTCTCAGAGCCGGGCCAGGCTTATTGCGGCCAAAAAGAGCAGTCCATCCCGTATACAGGTTAGTGACGCTGACTGTTGTGCCGTTGGGGCTAGTTTTGAATCCCGGAGAAGGTATGGATGGTTGTAAATGCGTAGTGCCTTTGCGGAATGGGGATACTCTAAGTATTCGTCGAGCTGCAAGTCCTTTTGAGAGGTTGTTGGAAGGGTAAGAGAGGCCCCGTGACCATCACCCCAGGGGGTTGTCTCTCAAAATTGGGATGGAACCAAGCCAAATCATACAGTCACCTATATGATGCTCAAAGCTATGGCTAACGACAGGTGTAAATCTCTAGCTTTTTGCTGCGATGAATTTCATGGGCCTCGATCTGCCACATCAGACTCAGAGGTGGCATTACAAACAACATCTTTTGTAACTCTTGAGAGCTGCAGTAGATTTTGCAAAATCGGGCAGTATTATGTACCATAATTTTCCAACTTATAAAAAAAGTGCAAAAACAAAATATATAACAGACATTACTTGACAATATATATAGACTAACCTGTCCTACATTCCAATCACCATATCTCATGTATAATCAACTATCTTCTGGAATTGTCTCTGTAGACAAATAGTCAGGGTCTCTAGCTAATGTTGTCGATTCGCAGGTTTGAAACTTAATGTCACTGATGACTCGCCGTTTACAAGGGCTGATGCAAGTGAAATATGTTGAGACTCGAAATTCTCCCGTTGGCATGATGTGGAAGCTAGAACAGAAGAGGTGCCAGCGGTGCCGGTTTAAACTCATTTCAGGCCCTGGGTGCAGAAGATCTACAGCAGGGGCGGCTCTAGGGCCGAACCCCTGCCTGGGGCGCCATTTAGATCGAATTTGATTAATATGTATTTTTGTTACAAAGAATTGAATTTTTGAAACATTGTTGGATGTGAATTTAATATTTCATTTTACATGTCTTACTTCCTTGTTTTGTATTCTATATGTTTAATGTCATTTTTCTTTTATGTTTAAATTTACGAGTTCGAGGCGGGAGTATATGTTCAATCATGAAATTTGATATGTTTACACATTTTTCAGTAGTAACTTTCTCTCCATTATGGAGTATGGTTACAACGGACATTCCTTTCACCCATACAATGTCCGATGTCAGCTATCCAAAAGGAGACAGGGGCAATAAGAGTTTTATGTAGATAGAGTCACAGAAGATGTTTTATTTTAGTCTTGAGTGTAGAAACTATAAGTTAAGGTAAATGTTTTAGATCTCCACCTTTAGTGGATCCTTTTTAGAAGAAATTGGCATGTAGAAATGGTTGATTCCTTCTCTTACATTGCATTTGACTTAAAGTAATACATATATGTAGTATTCTCATATATATATCCTCAGAATTCAACTTGTTTATTTACACGCACATAACGTAGGTGGACAATTCACAGTTGCATTTCACAGATACTTGGTAAGAACACGAAAACAGACATAAGCGACACTGCGATAGCAAGCAGCGACATTTACATGGTGAAGGCAAGCAGACAAAGAGCAAATACACAACGCGCTGCAGCCTTCTACATGATTAAAGAGAGAAGAGAGTGGGATTTCCAAAGACATCGGTATTTATACCCGGCAGTGAAGACCGCGTAACTGTTTTTTAACAAGAGCTCTGATTGGTTAAAATGGGCGGGAAAGGGATTTCTGATGTAATAATATTAGTCGATTACGATTAAGATTAGAGCGTTAGTTTTAAACCAAAGAATTAAAAGATTATTTGAATATTATTAAAAAGAGTTAATTAAAAGGATGCTAGGGGGAGTTATTATATATATATATATATATATTTGAAATATTGTTATACTGCGCTTTTGTCCTCGAGAATTATTCAAGTTTCATAGATGTGTATCTAGGTGAACAATTTATATTTTTAATTATAATTTTTTGCTTTGGAGAGAGGGGTGGCATGTTCCATTTTTGTCCGGGATGCTAAAACTGCTGGAGCCGACCCTATCTACAGGCCCTCTTGGCAGTGGCAGATCAAAATTTCTAACCAGAAAATTTCCGATTATACGGACTTTTCCGGGCCCCAGGGCGCAAGCCTCAAACGCCCAATGGATAAACCAGCCCTGGATGATAGCTCAGTTGTGTCCACGTCACTCGACGTTATAATTATTCGTATTTTTATTAAAATTATATTATTCCTGCTTTTTTCTGTATTTTTCAGTGCTCTGAGCGCTTTCATATGGGACTCGTCCCGCCTCGAATACGAAGCCGCCCAGGACTGCAACCTGGTGACCGCCGGTGAGCAGTTCGGCCGCTCAGGATATGGCATCGGGCTGCAGAAGCACAGCCTCTGGGCCGATCAGGTCACCCTGGAGCTCCTGGGCATGCATGAGAGTGAGTAATCCTTCCAGCTATACATGTGCGCATGCGCTTTGCGATTGACTTCATGTTTCTGTTTCAAGGCAACAGTCCTCTAATAGCTTACCATTCATTTTTCTTTTCTGATTTGTCAATATTTTAATGGAAAACACACGTGCATACTATTTGAAATGTTCGTAATGAAATGCAAAACTATTAAGGGGTGTTGAAAAACTAAAAACTTTTTTTTTTTTTTTTTTGACAGTTGGAGATTTTTACATTTTTAAATTGTATAGATTTTAACCTTTCTAAAAATACCAAACTTTAACCTCCAGGGTAATTAGAAGTCCTTAAAACCCATTTTTAAATAATCGTTGAAACTGGGCCACACCCATTTGAATGGCAAAAAATGTTAACAAAGTACTTCGTCTTTGCTTAAAAGTTTAACGTCTGATATAAACCAAAACGTGTATCTTTTATTGTAAATCGGGCCTTTTTTTTTTTTTTTTTCTAGCCGATTAGAAGTCTCACTGTATACATTAAAATCAATTTATCTCAAAATCTAAATTTTGATGTTCGATGTACATTTTCTGAGAAACTACTGTGCACAGGTATGTATATTTTTTATGATATATTTATAATGATGGATAATAGATACTAAAATGAAGTTTTTGTAAAAAACTTAAAAATTTATTTTTTACACATTTTTTTATGTGAAAAAGGGGTCAAATTTCGCAATGTTTGATAAAATATTTCATAAATTATTCAAAAAATTCAAAATTAGTTAAAAGCTCATTTCAGTTTAATGAGAAAGGTATACTTCAATTGCATGAAAAAAAAATTCTAAGACAGGTAACAGATTTTGAAAAAAGGTACATCGAAAACAGCCAATTTAACATTGTCAGTATATAGAGAGAAGGAGGTTTTCAACTCCCCTTAAAATGTATTCTAGCATCCAATTTTTTGCTAATCTGATTCTAATTGTAGAAAGTAGGGATTGCAATACCGGGATACCAAATACCAGTATTTTGAGCCATTTGTTCAATTTTGTAATACTGATATTTACAAGTTTAAACACCGTGTTTCGGCATTTACTAGAAATTTTTTTAAATTGTCTCCATTATATGTTCAGAAATCATCACCATAATTATAATACATAATTTATAATACCTTACATAATTACAATGATTTTAAAAATTAAAATGAAAAGGAAGAAAGAGACTAACCAATTTAATTTCGATCAAGTTTATAGTAAATTTTTTTAAAGATTTTACCCACAAACCTATTTATATTCTGAAGAATTCGGTAGTATTTTCAAATCGAATATCGAAGATGATGACACTAATGTCGATAGTGAAAAGGAATTGTTCTTGAACAAAAATTAGAATTAGCGATAGCTAAATAGCGATAGCTAATTTCAACAAAACAAAATGCAATACAGAAATCAGCTATATCCCAAACCATCAAATGACAAATCGATTTATTTGAAGATGAGGGACTTTGAGGTAAATACTTGGAAAAAATATATTGCTAACAGTACCACCAACTAGCGTAAATGCCGAAAGAGCCTTTTCTACAGCTGGTAAGTTTTGCACAAAATTACGTTCCAGGCTTAATGACAGTACAATTGATGCATTTTTTTTTTAAGATCACATTTCAAAAATTTGTAATAGTACCACAGACTGAATAGTGATAGTTGCACTTTTTTGTGATTTAAAAAAAACTTGTTCCCTTACTTTTGTCTGATTCTTTATATACTGTTATAATTTATAAGTTCTAAATCATTTTTTGCGATATTTATACTCTCTAATAAAACTGACAAATAAAACAAAAAAACACCTGTGTTTTCTTTCTTTTTCTAAAATTATTACTACCGGTATCCCCGTATTAAGATAAAAAAAAAATACCAAATACCGGTATTGAGCTTTTGTGGTCCGATATTTCAATCCCTAGTAGAAAGAAATGCTGTTTATACAAATATCTGGTTAGAACATGTGCTACAAAATGTTATAATAATTTATTCTTCCTTAAGGCTCTCTTATTTTGAAATTGAATTTTTCTAAAAAAATGTAATAAACATGACAACATATAGTGCATGTATTGATGAATAAGTGTTATCAAAATAAGCTTTTGTACCAAATGGAATTTTTTCTTGTTTAAGGCGGTTATATGGAAGAGCTGGACAACCGCTGGATCCTACAGGGCAGTGAAACTTGTGAAAAAAATGAGAAATTTCCCGCAACTCTGGGCTTGAAGAATATGGCAGGTAATATAAACCAGTTTCTGTTTGCTTACTGTTCTAATTTCTTAACTTCAGCGCGTTATAGATTCGACAACAAAAGCTATCTTCGTGTTGTATAACAGCGATCGCCAAACTTTTTGACTCCACGGACCAGTAAATTCATACTTTAAATCCCGCAGATCACTAATATGATTTTTTTTAATGTTGAATATATTTAAAAAAAATTTTGATCTAAGAACACATAAAATGTACCTTGTTAATAAAATGAAACTATTAATTGTAACCAAATTATGAGAGCCTTATTAATAAACCATAATAATATAAGCAAAATAAACTGTAAAAAAAGCAATTAAAAAGTGGTTTAAATGTATCAAACTTTTAGCATTATACATTCCTAGTGTGATGGATGCTCCTGCTTACTTGAAATAAGATTATGGATACGGATCTCTAATGTTGTCACTACAAGACTGAGAACTGCATTTCTTTCAAGCTGAGAGCAGTACCGTGTTTCGATGGTAGTGACAGAAGAAAAGGCCTTTTCACATAAATAAGTTAAGGAGAATTGAGTCAGAATTTTTTCGTCGCATGTTCACTAAAAAATGTGTATTCACTTTTTATTGAAAGCCAAAACTGAGATCTATTGTTGTTGTGTTGTTGTTGTTGCTCATGCCACCTACCTGACAGTCAGATCGAGGTCCACGAAATTCATCGTGGCAATGGGCTAGATATACGCCTGTCGTTGGCTCTAAGCCATGAGCACCATACAGGTGACAGTACGATTTAACTCGGAGAAATTCCCGAAGGAACGATAGATGGCGACACCACCTATCTCCCCCTCCACAATTTAGGCACGGAACTGAATTGGAGGGAAATTTTCTCCAGTTCCCTGCGCTCGTGATTCAGCCCACAAGACTTTCGGACCCACTGATTTAACGAGCACGTACTCCGCGTGTACTCGGAGGGTATTTGGCGGTACGGGCATCAAACCCAGACCTTCCGGTCCGGAGTCCGGTGCTCTAACCACTAGGTTACCCACAGAATACTGAGATCTTGATAAGGATGAATGAAATTTAAATTTGAGAGTTTCATAAGACCATAAGTCAATGAGGCTTTCTTTTAGATGCACGCTTGAATTATTATCCTGAATTTTCGCTGCGAATTTTCGTGATGAGAAAGTATATTCCACATTTTTCTGGGGACCAGCGAAATTTTCTCGAGGGACCACCCCTTTGGCGACTTCTGTTGTATAACACATTTTTGTTTATCCAGACTTGAATAACAATACCACAAGCTCTCTGGATCAGTTCATAATCAGAACATAGACTATCAAATGCTTATAATCACAGGGCAATGCCTCTGTCTAATGGCTCTCCTACTCACATTATCAGGCACCAATTACGTAACTTAATAAAAAAATAAACCTGATAACCATACTACTTATGCTATCCTTTCTATCAGTAAACATTGTTTATGTTGTACTTGCGATTACTTCAAGAGAAATTGTTCTTTCCAAAACTCATAAACAAATTTAGAAAAGGATTAAGAAATTCTAAGAATTCAACTAACGTTTGATAACCTTTGAGTATAAAATGCTTTTTAAAAATATTTCGGTTTATTCTTTTAATATATTTATCATGGAACAATGCTTTTATGAAATTTACTTTTGGAATGATGTTTGCATATATTTAGAAAAAAAATGTAGTCCTAACTTCGAAAATTGTATTTTCTGTTTTGCTTTGTCAGCTATAGTAGGTAGACTTTTAATACAGAAAATTATTTTTTAAGAACTAATTTTAAAACTCCATCGTTAACCAAAGACTTTAATTCAAAAAAAAAAAAAAAAAAACTTACATGAATTTTTTAAAGAATAATACAAAAATTAATTAAGCGAAACAGACTGGAATTTTAGCTCACGAGAAATGCATTACCCAAAGTAATGTAAGCTGAATAACTAAGGTAATGACTGAAGTAAAAATGTCCTTTTATTGATTCACTCTTAGAAGTTTTTAATGTTTTAAATTTTCGGTGGATTAAGCAATCAATATTAAAAGTTCATAGTTATGGGGATTATTTTCCCAAATTTTAAAATTAATTTCACTAAATAAGTCCATGTAATAACAGTAATTATGAAAATATTTTTACATGGATACAAAAATCGATAACATGTCTGGTTTCATTACACTAGATTTATTTTAAAAAAATTTAATTCTTCATAATCATTCAACTCGCATTCATGTTAAAATTATTAATATATGCAAGGGATTTTCACTCGCCAATCAGAACTCAAAGCGTTTCTTTTGGTTCCAGGAAATAATTTCCAGTTAAAGATTGCTTTTTCAAGTAATTAATCTAAACACTCATAGACTGAAATATATTAGCGATAACTGAAATATAACTACTGTAAAATCCTGTGTATAACACGCACCGGAGTATAACGCGCACCCTCCCCTTTTTACGAAGAAACTTGAAATGTACGTTTTGAAATCGTTTATTCGAGGTATTATCTTAGGTTTTTGAAAAAATAGAATACTTCTAGAACTACAACCCTTTAAGTTCATTAAGTATGTCATTTATTTTAAGTAAACAGTATTCTGATCTAAGTAGAAGTCTAATTTTTTATTCTCATATTTTTTATTTTTAAAGCTAGCATTTTTTTATACCCGGTGTATAACGCGCACCCTTAAATTTCGTTCTTCTTTTTTGTGTTAAAAGTGCGCCGTTATACACCGTATTTTACGGTTAGTCTATGTATAAAAGAGAGGAAATAGAGAAGGGGTGTAGCTACCACCGTATCAGCCGCATCAATGATACGGGGCCCCCAAGCCTTAGGGGCCCCAAAAGGCGTAAGAAATGTTAAGAGGCACCGAAAGAAGATCTTCAAGATATTTAGATACATAGCCCACTCAAGACCAGCTACGCCAGTGAAATAAAAAAAAGGGAGAAAAAAAGAGGAAGAAAAAGAGATTAGTTTCTATTATTTAGATTACTCAAAACATTTCAAACTCACTCACTTTTCTGTTTCCATATTTTTTTCATGCTAAATTCCCATGTTATTCCGAGTTCATGTTGTTTTCCTATACAGTTCTCAGATTCATTCTATTATTCTCATAGGATTCCCAGATTTATTTTTAAATTTCCATATTATTTTCATATTAATATTGATATTCCCACACTATTCCCAGATTCATGTTGATATTCCCACATAAATATTATTCCCATATTGATATTTCCATATTATTTACATATTAATGTTAGTATTCTCACATGAATATTATTCCCATATTGATATTTCCATATTATTTGCATATTAATGTTAGTATTCTCACATGAATATTATTCCCATATTGATATTTCCATATTAATGTTGATA
>BMAV01014949.1:91255-104926 GCA_019973955.1 Trichonephila inaurata madagascariensis
CCCATATTGATATTTCCATATTAATGTTGATATTCACACACTATTCCTAGATTCATGTTGATATTCCCACATAAATATTATTCCCATATTGATATTTCCATGTTATATCCATATTAATGTTGATATTCCCACACTATTCCCAGATTCATGTTGATATTCCTACACTAATATTATTCCCATATTGATATTTCCATATTATATTCATATTAATGTTGATATTCCCACATGAATATTATTCCCATATTGATATTTCCATATTATTTTCAAACTAATTCTGATATTCCCACACTATTCCCAGATTCATGCTGATATTCCCACATGAATATTGTTCCCATATAATCCCATTCCTGCAGGACAGCCTGATTACGCCACAAAATAAGCATTACCTTCTGTGTTTCAGGGGTATTCATTCTGGTGGGAGCCGGCATCGTGGGTGGCGTGGGTCTGATCATCATCGAGATCATCTACAAGAAACACCAGACGAGGAAGCAAAGAAGACTGGAACTTGCGCGACACGCCGCGGACAAGTGGAGGGGAGCCGTGGAGGTGCGTAAGCCACATTTTCAGACTGCACACCCAACCTTCAGATATTTTACCATTTTCCAAAATTTCGTGGGGCATCCAAATCTTCGTTAAAACGAATTAAACCTAAATTTCATCAATGACCGAGATAATATTCCTAATAATGCTATTAAAGGGGCGAATTAATGTTTGGTCGAACTTATGTGATGATGATAGCCAAACAATGTAAAAAATAATTTTTCTGGTTAAAATTAAATTTGTGGGTGAGAAATCTCCAATTGATAGATGCGTGAATAAATTTGAATTTTGGAGAAATCTATTCTTTTTTATCCTCTTTCCAGCTTTTAATATAACATTATTACTTGAATTTTTCAATTGTAGTTATATAATTCACAAATTTCTATTTTACTGTTGATTGCCCTGTAGGATCAACTTAAACATCTTCTAGATTGAGAGCCTTCTAATTTAGTGTTAAATTAACGAATAATCCAGAGATTCCAAGAATATTCAAAAATCATAAATAACACAATCACAGGACCAAATTGGCATTTTTTAAATTTCATTAATTAATTTACAAAACTTCTATCTTGAGAGCAAAAAGTATCGACTTAAGGTAACTAGAAAAGGTCAACTTTACAGAAATGGGAAAGAAATGGAAGCTTCAATTAAATTTATTGGCCAATTATCAGTTGATTCCAAATCCGAGTTTAACGTAGCCCTCGTTTTAGATCCATGTTCCTTTCTATCAAATTAAATGTAATTATATCTTCTATTCACTTCATAAATAACATTAAACATTTAGATTCCCTTCATTCGACTACACATTCATATCTCTTCGATGTATAAATATTTATATATAAAAATTTAAGAAATCTCCATAGTCAATCTCCAAGTCCAATGTATTTATTTTAGTGCCTATTAAATTTCGTTATTGACAAACATTTTCCTTGGCCTTATATACGGAATTTAAAAAGATATAATTGGAGTTGAATGTGGGCATTCTTCCTCTATTTTTATTTAAGTGCTCGGAGCTGAATTAAATCACGAAATATTCCCTTTACCAAATAAAATTTCGCTTTGATACTAAATCAAATGAAAAAGTAACATTCAAAGCTAATTAGGGTTTGCAATCCACTGTTATATTTTCAATTCCGGGATTGCATTATCCAAATCAAGGGATTTGGATCTTTATGAAAAATACTTACGCATTAGCATTGTTAAAATAACATAAAACTGAAAACATTATTAAAATATTCATTTAAAATTGTTTTTTATTTAAACAAATAAAAAAACAAAACTTAAGGTGTCCGACTACGTTCGGAACCGTGATTTTGCAAAAGCGTATAAATGGATAATATTTATGATATTTAGTGTCACTTAGATTAGAAAATGTATATAAAATTGTTTTAACAATAGTATTAAAATAAAAAATTATTTAAGTACAATATTTTGACAAAAAATGAACGTAGAAGAACCCATTTCAAAATATCTCCTTTTGTGAAAAATGCTCCTATTATAATAATATTTTTCCTGTCTATAGCTCAGACCTCTGTACGGAGGCTCAACTGGAATTTTTGAAATATATAACTTAGAAGTGGGTTTATCCATGTTTTACGACAACAAAGGGGAGAAATTTTAAGAAAAAAAACGCCTATAATTATTTCAATGGGTTTTAACTCTGAAAATAATCTGAATTTCTCAAAAATCATAGTTGAGCCTCTGTAGAGACGTTTCAGCTATATACAGGCAGAATATTATTACAATAGAAGCATTTTTCACAAAAGGAGAACATTTTTAAAAAGGTTATTCTAAGTTAATTTTTTGAGAAAATATTGTATTTAAATAATTTTTTTTTGTCAAAATGTCCTTAAAACAATTTTATACATGTATTCTAATCTAAGTGATACTAAATATCATGAAAATTATCCTTTTATGCGCTTTTTTAAAATCACAGATCCGAACGTAGTCGGATACCTTAATTCATCATAAAAAAAACAAAAACAAAAAAAATACGTAATGAAATTAAAAAATTAAAATTTCTTGTGTTTCTGTAAATAACCTTTTAACAAACACAGCTCGCATTTAGCGTTTCATAGATTAAACTTCTCATTTTTGTTACAAATTGTCCTGCCGAAGAAAATGCTCGTTCAGATTCTACACTAGTGCGCTTTATCGTCATTAAAATAAGAGTATGTTCTTTCCAGGTGTTCATCACGTCTCCCTCCATTTTCAAAAACAGACATTTCTTTTTCAATTTTTGATGACAGTGTCTCAAATCTAATAAGCTGCATTTTGATGCATATCCCTCTTTGATAACTTTATCTAGTTCTTCTGCTTCACTTAATAGTTTTTGTATACAAATTGATTCAGTTATTGAACCAGAAGTTGAGTCAATTTCAATTGTCACCTCATTTGTAATAGAAGATCTAGTTGCGCATGAGCTTTTAGTAATGCAGTGGAATTTGAAGCGTCAAGTCTTTCAAGTAGTATTAATTCACGCATTTAATGGACTAAATTCATGTGACGTCATAGTCACATGATATCTGAGCCCCATGTTTTCGGCCAATCAGTTCATAAATTAATGCGACGTCATAATTAGGTCATAAATATAATAACGCGTTTCCAGCCAATTAGTTCATGTGCCAATGTGTTCACTTTACTGTTGCCAACTTTTGCTTTTTACAGGAACTTTCTGTTAAAGAGTACATATTTGTCAGCGATATAATAATGCATATAGTTAAGCAAAATGCACTTAATTTAAAAGTATTCGTATAATGTATTTTTTTTTTAATTTTGGAAACTGTTTGAAGAATTTTAATACGTGAACTCTTTACCCAATCATCAAATTTTAAATGTTATCTAAACTTTAGTATGTCATTTTTTAATGGGAAACACGTGATTGCCGTTATCATGTGACCATTATGAATTTAGTCCATTGAAGAAGGAACTGTGATAAAATCTATGTCTGAGACGTTTCTTATATCATTGTATAAGAATTGCAGTAAACCTCTTAGATCTGTGCGAGGTTCTGCCATACAAGAAATTAGAGATGCATGTAATTTTTTACTTACAGCACTTATAATTGCATACAAAAATCTATACATACTTATCTCATAAAAAATATAAATATAAATTTTCTTATAATTAAATTCTGAGAAATTTTTGATGAGAAAAAAATTTTAAAATATAATTCAGGCAAAAATTAAATCCCGGAATCAGCTATTTTAATCCCGGGATTTCGGGATCCTGGGGCTGCAAACCCTAAGGCAAATTTCCCTCTTTATATCTGTAATGAAGGAATGAAATTACTTGGGAATAAAAGTATTTTTCGATGGCGAAACATATATGTAGAAAACAAATTAATTACACTGGAAAAGGGCGTTTTTTCTCTAATACTTCAATATAAATCTGTAATCTTATTTCCTTCCAGCTAAAAAGAAATGGAATATTATGGCAAAAGGGCTGTGTATAGAGAGACACTGCAAGAAACAGGCTACAGTGTTAGATGCTTGTTATATAAATTGAAAATGAATCTTTTATCAATATTTATTTTGGAGTTAATTTTGAGGAATGATCCATAAATTGGATTTATTCTATCAATAAAACTATTTTGGCCAATGCATATAAATGATAAATTTATCAGAATATTATGTTAAGCTAATTAAAAACGAAAGTTGTGCAATTCGAAATAAATATTTGTAACAAAGATTAGACTAGGAGATGGAAATATAATCACAAAATTCTAATACGTCATCCTTGTAGTTAAATTTCAGTTTATAAATTAGTTCAATTTCATTTTTGCATTTCGAAATATAAATTAGCTCAATTTTATTTTTGTGTTTCGAAAGAGGAACCAAACGAATATGTTTGCTTTATATTTGATACCCAATTAAGAGAGAGGAGTAAAGCCATAAAGAAAGTTTGATTAATTTTCTGAAATGTTAAACGATACACTGGAATATTCTAAGAAAATTCAGATAACAAACTAGAGATTTCTCAATATTTTTTTATTATCTGGAATTTTTAAGAGATATACTTAACACACATACGACAGAAAAACTAATCAAGGAAATATTATGGTGAAACATTCGCATACTTATTAATAAAAAGTAGTAGCATAAAATAAACACTGTTTTTTTTAAAAAAATATTTAAATTTATCTGCTAGTTTTGTAACAAAGTTCAGTTTTGTTTTAAGCAGTATCTAACACAATAATATTTCATATAAGAATATCATTGTAATTTCAGAATATTGTTGGAGAACATTTTATTACAATACAATAATTCATGTAATGCTGCAGTTTCAGTATTTACTGCAGATCAAGATTAAAAAAAAATTCATCTGAACATATAACAAATTCAACTTCAAATGTAATTTTTTTTTCCTGATTTTCCCGAAATTTGTTTTCGATCAAAAGCTTCTACGAAGTTAAAACTATTCGTGTTCAGAAGAACTAGTAGTTGATAAAAATTGGGTTTAGAGGGTCAAAAATATTCGAAACCACATATTTTTTTTCTTTTTTACTTTATATGTGTGTGTTTATAATCCCCAAAACAATAAATTTCAAATATTTTCTTTTGTTTCTTTTTGTGAACTTTAAAACTGAATCAGGATTTAAAACTTTTCTTCTCAACTGTCACAAGTCTATCTATCATTTGTTTAGCCATTTTTGGGATATATCAGAGTTATTTGTTTATAAATTTCCTGCTCTTAAGATTACTTTAATTGACTTATTTTTTCTGTTTTTAGTTTTGCTTTTTGTAACTATACATGGGTTACGAATAAGAAGATAAGTTATAGTTGAAAATATTTTACGGGTGAAAGAAAAATGTAAAACAAAGTTAATAAAATTGTAGGTTTCTTCGATACTCACTTTAATCAAATAGTACTACGCTTTTTTTTAATGCATCATAGCAATATATATGATGAATAGGACTTATAATTATGAATTATGTTAGCAATGTCCTTATAAATATTACCAAAGGCATTCGTAATTAGCATAAAATAAATTTGTTTCTGAAAAATCTTCTTAAAGGATACATTTCTATTAATTTTAACAAATGGATTTAATCTGTATAAGTAATAAAGATTTTTTTATGCTTTTATCCCAGTAATGCAAATGAATAATTTTTTCAACATTTTCTGTAACTTCAAAAAAATTTTTGACACATAACTCACACATTGGTCACTAAGGATTGAATTTTTTCAATTAACCTTATTTTATACTGTGTTAATATTTAGTTTTTAAAATACCTTATTGTGTTTCTAGAAGATAAATTGTTACTATATAGTATTAGACTGTTTTAAAATATTTATATATAGTTTTAAAAGTTAATATGCAATTGTATTTTTGTATGTATTGCATTTGTGTTAATGCATATATGTATTGTATAGAATAATGCATATATGCATTGTATGTATGTTTTTACTTGTTTATATATGTGTTAATAAATTGCATGTGTTCAGTACATATCTTATATGAATGTTTATGAAGAATTATACATTCTCTCTTTCAGTTCTATGAAATTTTATTTCAAATTAATATCAAAATATTGACATGTTTTTGAAAGTTACTTCTAACTTTTTTCACCCTCCTTGAAAAATAATGATGGAAAATATTTCGATTTTGATCAAAATCACGTGCCTTTCTCTCAACAAATGTTGCAATAAAATGCAAACACAAAACAAAACAAAAAAAAACACCAGGAATGAAACGAAAGTTCTTGGCACGCTGAAAAAAAAATTATTTTTTAATGCTTACAATAACTGTTGCAGGAATTGAAAGAACTTAAAATGATAAAATTTGTGTGGCAATAATATAAAACTAAAGGTTGCAATTCTTCTATTTTTAAACCTGTTGCTTGTTATTGTTGGTACTAATGCCACCTGATCGACGAAATCAGATAGAAGTTCACGAAATTCATTCAAGCAAAGGGGCTAGAATACGTCTGTCTTTTTGGCTGTAGCCTTTTGAGCACCATGCAAGAGAATGTTTTTTTATTGTGTTCCACCTCAAATTTGAGGGAGAAAACCTTAGGAATCATCCCACCTCTCTTCTTCTACTATCAACCTCTCCAGAGGACTTTCGACTCACCAAATATTTGGAGTATCCTCATGACGCACATGTATTATACATTAAAAAACATCCATGCCTCCTCCGGGATTTGAACTCAGCCCTCGGAACAGCAGTCAGCTCGGCAGCTACTAGCTCATTAACAACTATCCTGTTTGGGCGGCATAAACCTTTTTACATAAATCGGCTTTTAGAAGTGGAGGAGATGTGCTTTCTGAGGATAAGCAGAAGTAAAAAGGAAAGCAATAGATGAATTTACAATAGTGATTATACAAAATTAAGTGTTTGATATTTCTCCAAACGATTTGATAAAAATAAAATAAAAAATTTCAGCTCTGAAGTATTTTATCCTGGCCGGCTGGTTGGCGTGGTTGGTTCGTCACTGGCCTTCTGCAACCAAGGTTGCGGGTTCGACCCCGGCCCAAGTTGGGGGATTTTCCTGATGCAGAAAACCGACAGCGGCCATGTCGTACGGCAGCAGCATGTAAAATATCCCAAGAGTATCTGTTTGGCTTGGGTGCTCTCGGCAAAATTAAATCCCAGTACAAGTTCGCATCGTCAGAGCTCAGGTGCCTCTCTCTAGGAAGGAAACTGGGCGTCAAAATTACCTGCGGCGATTGGTATCCACCTATATGGTGCCGCATTAAAAAGAGATACCAGCTTCCGGGGAATATACTAGGTCTGCAATTGCAAAACACCAATCCACAGCCCATTAGAAAAAAAATTTCATGATAATTTTTTTGTTTGTTATTAATGATATTTTTCCTAACTTTTTAAACCTGCCAAAGACTTTTGCTCAAATTTATTTTTAAAATAGATGCTAATTTTGGCCCTGATTGGCCCTCAAAATCGAGATGATTTTCCACTCCCAGCCAAAGACCCTTTTTCTTTATTTAAGATCTCTTTTCATCAAAACCAACTTTCTTCCCTAATCCACAGTAAGGGTGCACAGAGCACAGAAAGTGTTTTTGTTATGTTTTTTATGTTGACTGTGGATTTAAGCCGTTGCCTAATTCCACAGAAAACTACTCCATTGGGCACCGAACCCAAACCCCTCTCTCTCTTTTCCAAGATTATGGGCAAGGACGAGGTAAGCTGCTCTAACACGTCTCTTGGCATGCCGCAGCTTGCTCCGAACGTCTCTGGCTCTCTCGTGGCTGTTTTCTTTTTTGCATGACACCGACCTCTACCTCTCTTTCTCTTACTTCTCTCTCTCTCTCTCTATCTATCTATCTCTATCTCTATGTTTCTCTCTGTCTCTATCTCTATACCCATTTTTGAACGAATCTCTGTCTCCTTTTTTTTAATGAAAACGGTCAATGTCGTGCTAATGTTCATAAATGTATCTGATTTGTGATTCTTGTGCAAAGCTTGTTTAAAAATATATCATATATTTGTTTGTGTGAGAATACTATCGTAACAAAAAGTTTTTAAGAGACACAAAAAAAATTTGCCATAAAAATGTTGAACTACGGTATTTTATTTATGGTGGACATTTTTTTCTATTACCGGTGGAGTAGAATCTTGTCGTCGGTCTAATTATCAGACTGCTTAACTCCATCTGAAATTCTAATTTGATACAGTAGGGCTAGGCGCCAAGTTGTTGTTTATGTTCACCAAGATAGGCGATATTATTACAATCGTGAATTGTAAATTCAGCAAACAAAAAAAAAAAAGCTTTTTGCATATCTCATCTGAACAAAAAAAAATTATTAAATTTTAAGTCTGTAGATCTAATAGCTGATAAAAAGGATTTTTTTTTTATTTATAACTTCCCGGAAATCTCTTGTTTGATTTTTGAAAACATCTTCCTAAACTGATCTCTGCTCAGCAAAAGCAACACATTGTTACAAATTTTGTGTAAGGAACGCTTAAAATAGTATAAATAATTTATATCTGGAAGTGTAATACATTAATATTACTTTCTGTTGTATTTATTTTATGTTAAAATCCTGCCACCACCTCTCCCTTCTAAATCTAGTTTTATTATGAAATAAAAAAAATAGTGATTTTCTGATCGAATGAATAAATTAAATGTGGAGTGCGCACTGAAGCATTGCGTAGACAAAACAAAAGGAATTTTTTGCTTCACTGCTGCTTGGAACGATTAAGGAATCGCGCCAGAAAGCGCTTGGCTCGTTGCACTCCTATAACAAATCAATTAGACCGGTGGAGTAACGCAGTCTGATAATTAGGCCGATGATGTATTGATCAAGAAAAACGATAGTATACTATAGTATTATTTTGTATTTTATACCAGAAAGCCCTGTTGCAGGTTCTATTGGGAGTTTCCATTTATATTGTCTCCTAATAGTGCTAGTGCATAAACTCGTCTTGTCTTTTGATATATAATCTGTTTAATGCGATAACTATTCTAATTTCCCTTTAATTCCAATAAGTCAAATATAATCACATCTCAAGTAAAATCAAATTTCAAGGAAATATATATGTCGTTTTCCCTTCGTTTTATAAATGATTTGGACGAGAAAGATATTGGAATTAATATCTTTGAGATACGAAAATATTTTTTGTAAGTACTTAAAAATAAATTAACCCTAATTGTCACTTATAATGACATTTTCAAGATATAAACTCATTTATTGTAAAATGCGCTTCTGCTTGACAAATTTTTGTGCATGACTGAAAAATTAACTACAATGTAGTTCTAGAATAGAAAAGTAATTTATTTTCTCTAGATTTACATAACCTTGCAATTGAAGTCTAATAAACAGCATATTAACACTTCAAATCTTGTTTTACACATCTTACGTTTTTACTAGATACCAAATTTTGTTCACTCCTTGTAACTAATAGATAACTTCTCTGCTTCTTATTTACCCTAAATTGAACCCCTTCCTTTTCCACTCATATTTTTTTCCTATAATCTTGAAAGATGTGTGGAATAAAGTAAGGTATTATTAGTCCTTTCAACGCCCCAGTTTCTTATCAAATTTCATTTAAAAATGTTAAAAGAGATAATAGGCGATATTTTTTATTTGGCTTCTAATCTTCTGTGTTTTTGGATATGTATTCAGAGAAAGGACAAAGATAAACATTGTTTAAAAGCTATATATTTTACTTTTGGTTAATCTCCATATCTTGAGATAGAACTCTAATTCCTGTTTCAGCCTTCCATGGATTTACTGGGGTTCTCAAAAATACTGTGATATTGGTGAGGAGTGTGTGAAATTATTGCGCAAGAGCCAATTTTGGCTAAACTGCGCCAAACGTTAAAAGTACTTTTAGGTAAATTTAGCACCCAGTATTCAATGTACGACATTGACCGTTTTACAATTTTTTCTGAATCTTGGCATCTGGTTTTGAAGCATGCTAACAGGAAATGATATTAATCGAACCATACTATATGGAACCATCCAGTACCCCTCTTTTGCATGAAATTTAATTCCTGTACCCCAGTAACCATGCAAGGTTGAAAACTCCCTTTTAATCAAATTTCACTGTTAATAAATTTCCCCGTTATTATTAGAAAAAAAGTCAGTTTAATGTTTCATCTTTAAAAAACCCTGTTTATCCCTATAAAACTGTTTTCTGTAACATATAAGGATGGACAGTTTGCTTTACACGTGATTGGTTACTGGGGTATTACAATTATTTTCTTTATCGAAATATCTTTTGTAGTGAACGTAGTGATGATATGATTTCTTTAAGAGGGATTTTAAGAGAGATTTTTGTTTCAGCTCGTTGACCTCTAATCCTCTTTTTCCCCCTCTTTTTTAAAAAAAATCCATAAAATTTTGAAAGAAATTGCATTTGTGATTAAACTATTTGCATATGGTGAACGTGATACAAACAGCTTGTTTTTTTCCCCTTTATGTGTGTGCACGATACTTAAGTAGCACAGCCGAATAGAAAAAGATGGGATAATTGTTCTAGCCATCCAAAACAATCAGATTTATCCAAGGGAAGGAAGGAAAGAATTCAAAAGTTAAAAACTTATTTGAGGGGACAAAATTTTGACAACATAGTAAAGAAACCAACTTTCTTTTGTCAATTATCCTTCTACTTGGATATAATCTCAAATTTAACGATCTTGAAATCATTTAACCCGTCTTTTTCCTTCGGCAAAATATGTTACGTTTTGAAATTCTTTTTTATTATATGTTTATCTGAATTATGTGAAATATGTTATACAGACATGTGATTGTTTTCTCAATTTCGATGATTTTTTTTTTGTGTATGGTGAAAATATTTCAGTAGAAAACAATAGATTTATAATTATAAAATTTCCTGCATGCTTAAATAGGTGTCTGAGGTGAAGTAAAAGCATTATATGTATATCACTGCAAAAATTACAAGTTTTTCTCAGCAATGTGAAACTATTCTTTGCATGATATCTTAAGAATCAAGAAGAAAATAATATAAGTAAAAGTGGATTTGCTTCTCTTTGTATTATGGCATGAATTTACAATGTAATACAATAATGTTCTTTATAAGTAATTTTGTTTAAAAACTTTTTAAATTTTTTTTTTATATAAATTAACTCTTGAATGTGTTCCTATCTTTGGTATTATTTTTATATGAAAAAGTTATGTAAAAAATGATGTAGCAAGATCTATTACTTGAATTAATTTATTGGTTTATTATAATTATTTCTAAGCTCTCGCGTCCTAACAAGAGAAACAAAATTCAAAATGTGAGACAAAAGAACTAATGCGCATTATTTGGGGGGCTGGAGGAGATATTTATACAGATTATGGATATTTAAGTTTTTTCACCTGCTTGAAAGCATTTATATGTTTACAATAGCTACAAGAAAACTTTAATATTTCTGTTATGTCTTTTAATAAGAAACCAAAAGAAATTTACTAAAAAAATTAATACTTATTCAAAAATCAAGGAAAAATGTGTGATAACTGCTAGGATTTCACCAGGTTCCAACCTTTTGGTTTTATGAAATTATGTATAATCACTACATGAATAAAAGAAGAAAATTTAGAGTGAAAAATATTTTTTTAAAACATTTATCGAATGAAATAGATTCGTGATTCCGCCGTTCAATTCAACTGATTTCTTTAATTATTTTAATGGAGTAATTTTATAAGGTATTCTAAAATTATAAATGTTACTTAAATTAAAATAATGCACGTCGTTGGTTTTGTTGAGAATTCCGTTTGAGTAAAAGGCAATTTTTTTTAACTTATTTTTCTTTTATTAAACATTTTCATTTCAATGTCGTTTTAAAATAAAATTCATTTTTTACACAAATTAGAAAATTTAAAAGCAATACTTCGGCCTTTTTCTGACATTTAAAACTAAAACGAATACTAATTAGAAAAATATATTTTGGAAATTATATGATTGAGATATATATTCAGGACTATCGTAAGGAAATCTACCCACTACTACAGCTTAAAAAGGACGTGATATGAATAAATATAGTTAGTAAATAGCCAACATACGTCAGTTATGCCTCATAACTACTTTCAAAACTCAAATATGTTCCAGGAAAGTGGAAAATGCCCCGAATTATTTTATTAACAATAACGCGCAGCTGAGTGTGTGTGTGTGTTACTTTTTTAGACTTAAGGTATGCGACTACCCAAAATTCATCGTTTTAGTGAAAATATTCAAAATTTCTTTTATGTTTTTATTTTATAGCCCATACATTTAAGATTCCAAAAACACTCTACTTTTGTTTCTACGATATTTAGAAGCAATGTTAGAGCATAATTAGTAAACCGGAAATGGAGTTTTCAAAACGGAAGTAGATCCTTACACAAAATATTTTCAAGATATTGAATTCAAATTTTCGGGACATGTTTTATTTAGTTCTACCTATGTTATGAATCAAAATCTATTCTTTGTGTATGTATTTATGTACTTTATTGCTTTTCATAAAAAAAATCATTAATTTTTTTAATAATCGTGTTTTTGCATAAAATTTTGCATATTTAAAACACTTGCAAAAGTGTTACAAATCTTATAGCTCTAAGCACAGATAATGATGTTGCTTATGTACTGTATAAATATATTATTCGAATATATAAATTAGAATTTTCAATAGAAGGTTTACCGAAACTGCAATATTTCACTAAAATTTCACTCAAAATTCCCAATATATTCAAAATCATTTTGAATTTTGTGGAAATTTCACTTGAGTTCCTAGTTTTATGCTCCATTTCAAACAAAAAAAAGGGTTTTTGTTTAGTTGAAAATTTATATATTTCAAAAAAGATGTTCTGAAAGTAATCACATACCTTAAAATAATACCCACGCGTGTTTCTATGTTGAAATACAACCACTGGATTTTGCTGCAAACTGAAAGGGTTGCATAATCATAATAAAACATAGTGGCGTCGCTAGGACATGCTAATAGCATTATATGCCACCCATCCGAGTAATGACACTTAAAAGGCTATCTACGATTCTTTGAGCTCTAACTGTATGTACATATATACTATATGATAAAAAGTATCCGGTCACCCCTCGAAATAATAGATTCGATCAGTGACGTCGAGCTACTAACGCCTAGAGTAGTATAAAAGAATTCAGACGAGTTCGCAATTGTTACTGTACAGAAGGTCGTTTGCACTTTATGGAAACGATTTTGTAATTCATTTCTTCGTTCGCTTTTTGAGTTTAAACTTTAACAACTTCAGAATAATCGTCTCCTAATGTGTTCTTTTGATTAGAATGTAAAATAAAAGATTTATTTTAAAAATGGCTCCTAAAATTGTTATGTGGCTCGAAGGTTACGTAACTGCGCTTTCCAAGGAGAAATATTAGTATCAACACATTATAAAAAGCGGTGTACAAATCTCGATTATTGCATTTCAAAATAAAGCATTTGTATTATGTTAAATTTGAAAGGGAAAAACGCGCGTCTAGCTGAAAGTAATAATGAAAACACGACCACAAAAATTTTTCCTAAGACTGTTCAAACGCAGGCAACCATCAAAAAAGTGAAGTCTCTGATCCTAAAAGAAAATCCGCCGTCTCAAAGACTCCTTGCACCGCAACTAGGAATGTCTCTCTCTCTCTCGGCACTGTCAGTAAAATCATTCATAAAGATTAAGGTATCCGACTACGTTCGGAACCGTGATTTTGCAAAGCGT
>BMAV01014949.1:105450-118911 GCA_019973955.1 Trichonephila inaurata madagascariensis
CTGAGCTATATACAGGCAAAATATTAATACAATAGAAGCATTTTTTACAAAAGGAGAACATTTGGAAAAAAGGTTACTCTAAGTTAATTTTTTGCCAAAATATTGTATTTAAATAAAAAAAAATTTGTCATAATGTCCTTAAAACAATTTTATACATGCATTCTAATCTAAGTGACACTAAATATCATGAAAATTATACATTTATGCGTTTTTTTTAAAATCATGGTTCCGAACGTAGTCGGATGCAAAGGTTAAAAAGGTTTTTAAACTTAAAGCTCATCTGCTTTTTTCAAAACATATGTTTGAAAGAAAAATAAATTGTAGAAAAATATAAAGTTGAGATATATATATATAAAGTTGTGCCTCCTATGGACAAAGTCTCAAGTCACAGTTTAAGTCAACTGCCGCTTATATTTCTCAAAAAAAAGAATCAAAAACAAGAATAAAGTGTATCCTACTTGATAAAATACTTCTAAAATCACCCTACGCTTCTCTAATGGACTTTTGTACTTTCGGTTTATTAAAACGAGCCTTAGAAAAATGACATCCAAGAACCTTGAATGGACTTCGGAAAACAGTTCAGGAGGAATGGAGTAAAAATTTGCATGACAGTACCGAGAAAAAGTTTACTTTCATGAAGAATTCGAGCTTGAACTGCTTTCAAGTATCAGGGCTATCTGATAGAAGCAAAATGCCTCAAAAAAATATGATATTTATTGATAACAAGTAATATAAAAAAAGAAATTTTAAGTCAATTCCTACTTAGATCAACAAAAAAATTTTTATTTTTTAGCTACTTTTTATTAAATAGTTGCAATTAATACAAATATGTATATACATATAACAGAATCACAACATTAAGTGGTCATTAATTTTTATTAATTATCTTTAAAGTATCGTATTGTCATCCAAAACAATCGTGATAATAAAATTTCGGTTCAACTAAACGCTTTAAAACGTGAGAAAAGAAATCTTTTAGTTTTGACCCAAGTCTCTAAAAATGAAACCAACGTGGCTGTATCTTCAATGCTTTAAATAATTTGTTTCAGTCAATTAATTTTAATTAATTATGATTAAATTATCGTATTTAAACCCAAACAATAGTGTGTAGAAAATTTCAGCTCAAACGAACGCTTTAAAATGTGAGAAAAAGACCTTTTCAGGTTTTGACATAAGTCACCAAAAGGGTCGCTAAGTCGCTAAAAATGATACAACCGTGGCCGTATTTATAATTCTTTGAATAATTAGTTTTAATCAAATAATTTTCATTATTTATAGTTAAATCACTGAATTGTGATCCAAAATCATGCATATATAATTTCAGCTCACTTGAGCACTTTAAAATGTATTTTATTAATGATTGAAAATTCCACCAAGATAAATAAATAAATAAATAGAGAGTGTGAGCTAATAGTAGGAATTAAAAAAGCAATTATCAAAATCGTTTCTATAAAGTACGAATGACTTTCTGTGTAACTTAAAGAGAGCATTGGGAAGAAAACGCGAGCTGAATGATTTTGAACCATTCCTGGAGGAGTCATCGCTTGACACTACTCTAAAGAGACCTTGCATGGTATTTCTGTTGGGTTAGGAGTGTTTTGTTCTACTGAACACATGATATTATCTTGAAATGGCAACGTGCAGTGGTTATAACTGTGCAATCAGTCATTATCTGGTTGTCTATCAGACAAGGAGCATACAGCAATAAAGATGGTTGGGAAACTAGTTGCATGGATTTGATCAAAAAAATTCATCAGAAATTCTAAGAAGCCTTAGGATGCTACATTCACACAAGGATAATTCCCCCCGAGCTTTAAAGTCTTGGTTTTAGAAACAGAGCTGCCACTTATAAACAAAACATTAATGCATCTAAAGACAAGCGTCGCTTACAATGGTTGAAAATTCGACAACAATGGAACCTTGAGCGGTAGTGTCACGTGATTTGGGGCGACGATTCAAGTTATACTGCCCGGCAACCTTATACTACAGTCTGAGTGTGAAGAGTGCCTGGTAAACGCTTTAAAAATGATTGTTTTATGCCACTAGGTAAATTTGAAGTAGACGCAATTGTTTGGGCCACGGCCTAATAGTAGCATGCTTTGGAGTGGACTCTTTGGTTCTTGGGTATCTTTGGTTCCTGTGCAAGGAATTCTCAAGATGGAAGCCTATCTTGATGTTTTGGATAACTCCACGCTTCCTATATTGGGGCAACAGTTCGATGGAGATATACTACTGCTTCAACTAGATAGTGTTCCTGACCATACCGCATGATTTGTGTAGACACGGTTCAGGAAATGGATAAGCCTGCTCAAAACCCGTACATAAATCCCGGAGAACATCTATAGGATTCATTAGAACGTCTTCTGCGCGAGGTAGATCACAGCACCCTAAAACGGTGACAGAGCTGGCCAGTTTTCTTCTGCAAAAATGCCCTGCTGTTTCCGCTGCAACATTCTAAAAATTAGTAAATATCTTTCCTCACAATGTTACAGCAAAAGTTGACTCAGCATAATAGTAATATTTGACTCTTTGGTGGGAAAAATCAAAACATGCAGGCATCTAGATACTTTTCATCATATATATATATATATATATATATACTCTACTCGGTGAGAAGGCAAAGAACACCGCTAAGAATCATAATCACATAGGTACGCATAGACTGAAGTGTCCCCCGGACGCATTTTAACATTAGACGGGAACATCCTAAGGACTAAGTACTCCCTTTTTACAACCAAAGGAGACTTATCTAACCTAATAAAAGATTAGAAAAACAGAATTGGTTTCCCTGTAAGATAACGACTTTCACCGTCATTTAAATATTTCGAACAGTTTATAACACTTCAATAATTTTATTACGCGAAAAAATATTATAACTAAAAGGGGAAATAAACTCCTTTACTTAAGCTTAATTTGACCAACAAGTAGTATGATCTTGCCTCTTCCTCGTTCTTTTTCCTGCTTGCTTAACTTTCGTTTTTGCTTACTTTGACGCAAACTTGATGTTGCCACTTTTTTCCAGAAGAAAAAAACCTTGCGAGCCACTCTGCAAGCCCAGAAGCGACTGAGAGCCAACGGCATGGAGGCTTATACCATCGAAAAGGGCATGCAGGGGCTCATGTCCCAGCCTAGCCCCTCCGCCCGAAGGCCCCCATTACCGCCAAGAGGCTTACGCATCGCTGAGATGTCCCAGCCCATGGAGCTGGAGGCCATCCGGGCGCCGGACATCGACACGGACATCCACCACCTGCCGCCACCACCTCCTCCCCCTGCTTCCAGTCCGGCAGTTCGGATGAGGGGAGGTCGAGTATCCTACACCCCTCGGAGTGAGCATCTCTTCGGTGGCGACCGTTTCGACATCCCGGTGTGAAGAATTTGCCAAACATCGCCAAACCATAGGCTTAGTGTTGCGCAGTGGGACACGGCGCAATCAGATTAGTTGACGTGCCGAGTCGCTCATTAGACGCAAAAGATGACGAGTGTTTCACGAGTCCATTGTAAATGAACGTTCCCTATCATTTCGCTGCAAGTGCTTCATGATTCTTTTTTTTTCCGCTTTCCTTCTGCTCTTTTCAATTGGATAGATCGAATAAACGTGACTGCAGCGAAGACTGTAACTTTGTTGAAAATGAAAGGAAGGAAAGATAACATGTGGAACATGTGCTTCAGTTTCGTTATCTGTTTCGGCTGATAAGCAAATGGATTGCTTATTTCCTGTGCAAGTGAAACGCTTTCCGAGCTCTTAGATCTTACTCTTTTATTCATTGAAGTTTTAGAGTGCTAGAATGGTGGAGCTATAGCATTCACATCCGTACAATGGTGCAATTATAAAGTTAAGACACATTGAAAATTAGTTTAAAAATTCAAAGCCCTCACAGAATTAAATTATTCGTCCTTCATTTATTCTTATTATTATTCGAAAGATATTGTAAAATTAATATTTATTTACTTTATGCACATGTGACAGTGGCGTAACGGAGAATATTATAGGGCCCTCCCCTCCAACCCCCCTTCAAAGTCAAGTTTTGGGCCCAAAGCGATCTTACATTGAATTGTAAATCCATAACATCAGGCTTTAAGCCCCTTAGAATCCTGCCCCCCCCCCGCCGCGATGTACGTTACGCAACTGGCATGTGAATATATTAGATGAAGTTCGTCAGAGCATATATTGCAAAGAAAATCACCTGATATTTGCTCACTAAAGGAAGGAATTGCTCAAGTAAATTGAACGAAAATAATTTTTTTTTTGGTGTAATTCGCAGTTTTGGAAGCATTCAGTGAACAAGTTAAATGTTTTACAGTCTAATATTTTATTTAGTAAAAATAAAACGCAGTCGCTGGCTTTGAATGAAATTTAATTTGCCAAAATCTGAAAAAAGTAAATTAACACATCTTAAAAGTTTTCAATTTGCTTTTAGTTTTAAATGAAAATTTAAATATTTTAGAGCTTTTTAATTTACTCTTTTTTTATTTTTTGTCAAACATTCCATGAATAATTTTGTTTCTTTTTTTAGTTTGATTATTTATATAACATTTGACCATATATAATATTTTTGCTTAATGTAACTGCCTCTTTTTCTTTAATGTAATCCATTCAAATCCTAAAAATAAATCTTGATTATTAAAAACATATAAACTCCACACCATCACAACCACATACAACCCAATGTATAATTCCTAAATCATTAAAATTATGAAGGAAGTTTTCTTCTTTTTAAAACACCCCATTTCAATGCATGTTTAAACTTTTATTAATTGATATTTTTGACCAATACACGTGGCAAAATAGTCAATAATTTTTAATTAAATGTTTTTAACCTAACATGTTTGGCAAGAAATATTTACCAGCTAGTTTTTTGCACTTCTGGACTAAATTAAATTATTCCATTGCGCTGACTTCAGGTAGGTTTTGCGTTAGGGACGTTATATATAGGTGCGTTAGGACTTCTGTTCCGTCTAAGGATAAAATTTCTCTAAAAAAAAAAGCGAAGACTCATTTAAAAGAGTCAACTTTTTTTTCTTTTCTTTCCTGAACTTTTTTATACACTGGAAAGCAATCTATACTTATTATCTATAAGAACATAACGCTATTAAATTTTAAACGATAAAGAATTTTGGATCTGGATCCCAGTTTCAGAACATGGATTGATGATGATGCCAGTTCTATATTTGCAAAAATAATTTTATATTAGACTTAGAAGCATTTTTTTTCTCCCACGGCCAAAGCCTATGTCCACTGAGTATTCATTTCCCAACGTATTTGAATTACCACAAAAGTTTTTACAATTACCAGCACTTTCTAAAACTCTAACTTTATTTGCTTTAAAACTTCTTACCATTATAGAATGCTTGCCAATTACGTTTGCCACACTTTTTTCGAATACGCTAAGGACTTCAAGGAGTAGGCAGAGACTCTTTCACGAACTATTGACACAACAGACTGGATTTTTACCGACTATGTCACGCCATTTTAGGGCTACCTTAGCACGAAATAATCTATCTGTTCATGCCAGTATTAGGGTGCAAAGCATGCTGAATAATATTTAGGACAGAAAGAAAAAAAAACTATAATAAACAAAAAAAATTCATGCAGACATGCTTCGCAAACAGTAGCACAAACAAACAGGACTCATATGCCGATGTAGAACTCAGTCGACATATGTACTAGATACTGCTATAGGACACTCGATGCCGCTTATACCCAAATGATATATTTACAGATATATAGACTCTTGATCAAAAAAGCACAAACTGTTCAATAAAAGATGCAAGTGGATATTTTACACGTTGTGTGAATATTTTTGTGATTACAGAATAAAATCGTCTGAAAAGAAGTATTTTTTCTCCTCGCAGCTAACCTCGACACCAGGAGTGGTGGTATCGTTGCTTTTTAGGGTGCTAAAAGAATGTATTGCCGAAAAAGAACTGTGGTTTTGGTTCAAAGATAAAAACTTGTATTATGAATAGAAATTTATGCTGTTTTTATTCGCTGGTATTATACCATGATATCTGCAGTGCACTGCAAGGAAATCTGCTTTTTTTTTAATTATGATTGTTGTATTTTGTACATATTTCGAATCTATTTTGTTCTGAGTTGTAAAGTAGTTCTATAATATGTGTCTGTTTTTTTTTTTTTTTTTTTTTTTTTGTTATATTTATAACATTCAGGAGCAGAGGTTCTTAAACTATCGATGTCCGCATCCCCCTTTAAATATCGGCCTAACATCATGGCTCCCCAAGATTTTGAATACTCCTTCCTGACTCCCAACACATGGCTGAGTTATTTAAAATTCCTCAACAATTCTAAGACTGTCTCGGTTACTTAAAAACTTTTTGAAACTTTTTTTTCCTTTAAGGAAACAGTAAACGTGTAATCAGAAGATACTTACGTATTATCGCAACCTATTGGTGACATAATATAAAACGAAGCCCATGATTGCCAATTCAGCTCATACGACATATGCGAAATTGGAGTTGGCAACTTGGCGAGTTATCTTGAACGTTGGCGATTATTGCGATAGTACGTAAGTACCCATAAGAAATATTACAAAATATTAATTTCAAATATATAATGTGCTTAACTGTACACATTCAATTAGTTAAATTTTTAATGAGAAGGATAGTGCTGCATTTTTTTTTTTACAAGTGCTGTTATATCAGGTGTAATATTTGAAGTCTCAATTCCAATTCTACGCTTTCCAGTCGATTTCTTTACTTACTTTTAAGGTAAAAAAGAGCTGAAATTATTCTTTCATACAAATAAGTAATTTCGCAAGACATCAGAACTTGCAAAGCTTTCGTATACAATTCGGAAAAGGTCTTCCTGTAAGTGACCCCAGAAGTTTGGAAGGGACTTATTGTAGCAATGTTTATGTGCAGTTGCAAACAATATAATACTGAATTAATAATCTCAAATCGAAATGCATGTTTTAGTAGAGTTTTTTTCATTGGAGTCAATTTGGTGATCAAGTCTAGGATGGGGCATTTTTACACTCTTCCAAGATGTTTTTCAGAGTTTGTAAAAGTGCGAATTCTTAACAATAGAAATGAGAGACCTTAATGAACCCTTTAGAAAGGCACTGAAGAACCCCACGGGTCCGTGGACCACAGTTTAAGAACCGCTGTGTTCTGGAGTATTAAATAGTTGATAGTATTCATTTATTACTTTTAGATCTTTAAAAAACATCCAAACTGATAAAATGTTTTTCATGTTCCTAATTTTTTTATTCATTCCAAAAATGTTTCAATGTTCATTTGGAGTAGGATGCTTTAAAAAATGACGCATTTTTATATTTTCTTTTGTTACCATTCTTTGAGTATTCTCTTTATTCCTACAAATTTAATTATTGAAAGACTGAATATAAACTGTGATCACATATGTGTACTCCAATGTGTATGTAATCATACAAATCTGACGTTTCAATTTGTAACAATTATTTTTTCCTCTTTGCTTTTAGTGCTTTGCAGATTTTGTGGTAAAAATGAAATGCAAAATAACTCTGTACTCGACTGAAGAACAAATGGTAGGCAATCTATAGAATTTATATACACTATGAAATATATTATATATACTGTGCGTAAAATATATATGTAAATAATGAACACAAAGAAATAGAGCGTGTCATCATGGGACGAAATTATTTTGAAAATTCAAATACTAAAATATTTTCAAATTAAGTCAACTACTGAATAATCTTTTAGATAACCTCTCTCTGTTTTCTTAAGAATTCCATTTTTTTTTTAAAAAAAAGCAATAGCAGAATGAGAGATATTTTCAATTTCACAAGTTTTTACTCAAATTTGTGGATATATCTTTCTTGTAAACTTTGTAAAAACTCATTTTTGCTTATTTTGAAAGAAATAATAATGATTTCCTTAAATTTGTATCAATTTTATGAAGTATGCGCTTAAAGCATATCTCTTAGTAATGAAAATAACAAAACACACATTTCACACATTTGAGAAGAAACAAATTAGCAAAAATCATGAGAACAGATTATTTAAAACAATTGACTAATTATTTACGTTTAAGATTGAATAAATCATAAAAAAATACAAATAATGTAACATTAAAAGTATTGTGTTTAAAAACTCTTGATATTCTGTAAAGCGAATCAATTTTTCACTTCTATTTTGTATAATTTTTTTAACGTTAATATTATGTATTTTTTGTTCCAAAACTAAAAATTTATTAAAATTAATTGAAATTGCTTCAATTCGAAAAATATTCTAAAATAAATTTGCCTCATTAATAGTTAGCTTGAAAAAGAAAAGAATTGTCTTAGGTTAGATTTCTAGATAATTTTTAGAACAGCGAGCAAAATGACCATGATAAAAAAATATATATATTGTATTCAGTTAAGCCCTTAAAGAAGATTTTACTATTTGTATTTATAAACATTTCATACGTAACTCACTGAAAAATGCAAAAACTAAAAAGTTAATAATTAATATATCAAAAATAATTTTCAATACAACTTATAGTTGAAAAATTTGAATCTTTTTAAAGGGTCAAGTAATTAAATCTAATGCTGATTCAACAAAGAAATTGTTGATTAAAACTTGCAATTTGAAAAAAATGCGGAAATATCTTTTTCTTTTAAATATCGCATGATGGCAACATGTAGAAACAAATCAACAACTTAAGGTATTAAATAAAAATACCCAATTTTGGTTGGATTCTTATCACCAATTAAGATTATTGGAATATATTTTAATCGCCAACTTCGCGAATTATTGTCGTCCTATTCGATAGAAATCCAGTACAGAAAAACGAGTTTTTGACTTAATTTGGAAACTAGAATTTTACCCAACTTTTTTTCATTCTTATGTATTTACAACTATATTAAATGTGCTAAAAATAGGAACACGTGTAAAATAAGAACACGCGTATATTCTTCTTTTCGCATGTTAAGTATAACTATATTACATCATATTTTGATTATTATAACTTGTTCGAAATATATTTTAATCAATTCTGAATTCCTACAAAAAACTATAAAATGTTCCCATTCCTCTATCTTTTTAAAACTCATCATTGTTTTAACTTTAAAGACTTTTAAGTAAAAATATAATTTAAAAAGTTAAATGCAATTTTAACCCTTTATCTACCGCATTATGATTTACTGCAACTTTTTTCATGCAATATTTTTTTTTGAATCACTACATTGAAAATTAAGGGGTAAAAATACACAAAATACTCAATTATGGGAAATTTAATTTGTTAGAGTTAATGAACTAATTAAAGAGATATTCAACTGTAAAATTAATTATGTACACTGTTTACTTAAAATAAATAGTCAAATCGTTTTCTAAGGTCTTCATTAACATACAAAAAAATAAGACCCTTACCTTTTGGCACTAACTATTTTTTCGGAACAAAAAGTACAATCTTCGCAATCCGCTGAAAGCGCCGTCAGCTGAAAACGCAATTTATGCTATAAAACTATTCGCCTTCTTCGCTAAAATACTCATCATAAAACTTGTGCTGTCATATATCTTGAAAGAGGGAATTTAAAAGAATATTCCTGCTAAGTATCGTCAGAGTATTCGTAAAATTGCTTATACTATGTAATTTTAAAGTAAGTGGTACTTATAAGTACCGTCGGTAAATAAAGGGTTAATACAGGTTCATAATAGTTCACCAAAGTTAAAAATTAGATCACATGATCTGATGTATCAAAATAAGTCAACAACAATAAGCTATATTTTCTACATTTCCACAATCGAACCTACTGCTTACATCCATCTGGTTCATTCTTTTCTCTTGGCAGTACGCCAAAAACCTAATCTTAACCTTTCTAAAGAAAAATTGAAAATATTTAAGAGGAATAAAATACTTCTTTGAAATTTAAAACAGGTGATACCTGGTTATGTAAAAAATATATTTTCTTACAAGTGATCACAGTGTAAAATGGATCATGAAAAAGACACTTTCAGACTTCCCAAAGTGGCACGCTCTATTCCTACTTAGCGACGTGCTGAGAATGTGAGTACTAAAAGACAATAAACAGCCATCCACTGCACAAACTGTGCAGTTCTATATTAGCAAGCTTTTTAAACAACGCATGTTTACCTACGTACGAGAGACTGGTAGTAACAATGACTTACAATTAGGATCTATATTTGCATGCGATTCAATGGTTTATCAATGAACTTTTCATCCTTTCTCTCTGTTTCAAAATAATATGAACAATGCTTTGAGAGATCTGAAACCATTTATTGAGTACTTAGAGTGTTATGAGCGCTTAAAAGCTTGTTTTGAAGGTATAATTGCTTTTAATAGAATTCTTTTTCTCTTACTTGTTGTTCAAATATGTGTTACTTTCATTCTCCTGTAAAAAAAAAGCTATTTTAAAGTTAGCGAAATTAATAGTATTGCATTGTGTATTTCATTTTCTTAAAATTTAATTTAATTGCGAATATTTTGACTAAAATGTTTATGTACGTTTTCTTTTTTAAAAAAATTTATTTCCTGATGTTGTGTTTTTTGATGAATAAAAACATTTCATTACTTAATCTTGTTTATTCTTTGATACGTAGTGAAAGATATTTCAGGAAGTAAATAGAAAATAGGCACAAGCAATATCCAAAATAAGCCGAAATCTATTTGAATAGCCCACTGTAAGTCACAAAACTGTATCGTGTACGAGGTAGGATTCAAAAGTTCCCGGAATGAATCTATAACTTAAAAAATATTATCCATTAAACACATCCTTCTTTGACATAAGACCCTTGAGTAACAACACACTTTTGCCACCACTTATAAATGTCATCGAAACATTTCAGGAATCCATTTTTAGCCATGTCCTTTATCTCAGCCTTCGATGCACTTTTAACTTCATCCGCAGATTGGAATCGACGACCCTAAAGGCGATGTACCATTTCTGGAAATATTGTGCACGGGGTGAAATCGGGGGAGTAAGGAGGGTTTGGTCAAACACTTGTTTTGGTTTCCACCCCGTCATTGTTTGAAGCCTGTTCTTACATACCGCCTCAGAAACCTTTTCTATGCTTTCAGCTGTGCTGGAAGTCTGCGGACGTCCAGAGTGTGTGTCGTCTTCGACACTTTCCCTGCCTTCTCGAAACTTTGATGCCCCTCAAAAGCTTGCGTTTGAGATAATGTATCATTGCTGTACATATACATCAACATTTCGTAAAAATCTCCATATCACTCTACACAATTTTCTTTCCACAAAATTTGATTCTCATTCTTTGCTCCACAAACGTCATTTCTTTCAATCGCCGGTTACTAAATGCATCCACTTATAAAGTACGACTCCCTGGCAAGCCACCGACCGTTTGATTCAGGACAAATCCCTTTTAGAACAGAAAAAGAACGCAGTAACACAGAAACTTTATCGCAGTCCCTCCTCAGCAAAAATTTTTCCCGCTATAGGCTCAGTCCGGGAACTTTTGAATCCTACCTCGTATACAAATATTAACAAAATTTTTGCTGAAATGAAAACCATAATAGCAATATAATTTTAATAAATACCTACAAATAATGACAATTGCGCAAGATGTTTTCGTCGTAATTTGTGCCTGCAGACAACTTGCAAAGCATTTACTTGGGTATTTCGTATTGATAGCCCTGCCAGCCAACTTGAATATTGTTATTGATTATCTCAGAAATTTAAAAATAATACGAATGCATCATCTTATAAAAAAATATTTGGTTAAACCTCTCTATATATAAGGAGGGAAGTGACTCACTCACTCATCACGAGATCTCTGGAACTGTTAAACACAGTACTTGAAATTTAGAAGGCATGTTTCTTTTGTTAAGTAGAGATCCGCTAAGAACGGATTTTGCGAAAATTTCAAAGAGGGTGAGAGGGTATAATAGATAATAAAAAATTGTTTTTTTGAACTATTCAACCTACAAACTTGAAATTTGGCTGACACGTTTTTGTTGTTGTTCAGAAGAAATCCGATAAGAACGAAGTTTGCGGGAATAGAAAGCAAGGAGAGGGAGAAGTTAAGGGGAGAGAAAAGATAATTCTGTTCATTTTAGAAATTCAAGTCACGTCCTTTTTAAATCAAGAGGTGAGAGCTGTAAGAATGTTTTTGAATACATTGGAAAGCTTATGCTAGGGGATTTAGATATCAATAACTTCAATACAATATATAGTCATACTAAAGCTAAACTCAGTAGCGCAACAGCCCATGAGGGCCAAGGACTACTGTGCCCATCTCTATATACATAATCTTGGGCGCTTAGGTGCTTCAGCATATGTCTCGATCAGATGGTCAGTCTGAAGCGAAAGCCCCAGTATTTAGTCCCCAATCAAGTTTGGTACTCATTTATCGACCCACTGAAGGTATGAAAGGTTGAGTCGACCTTGACCAGCCCGATGATAGAACCCCGGATCTGCGGTATGGAAGCGCGATATGCTAGCTCTCGGCAACTGGACCTCATATAGTCATATAACAGAGGTCGCCAAACTTTTTGCTCTCACAGACCAGTAAATTCATAATTTAAATCCCGTGGACCACTAATAGGATTTTTTAAGTGTTAAAGTATTGTTATGAATCGAATTATGTTTCAATGCTCCTTAAAACATAGCTTAACGTGATGAGTAAGTATATTCCAAATTTTTCTGGGGACAAGCGAAATTTTCTCGTGGACCACCACTTTGACAATCTCTGTCATAAAATACCTAGCGAAGTGGGTGTATAATGTTTGGTGTGGATATATTAGAAAGTTCTTTGAGAGCTAAACGGTCCCCATAAATTGTTGAAGTAATTTAAAAACGTAAAAAAAATGTCCATTTTCAAAGTCATTTCACATTTATTTGAATCGAAGAAAAAAATATTTCAATTCAAAAATGTGCAATTTGAAAAAATAAATAAGTAAGAACAGATGTCTCAAAGATTCTATCAGTTGCTTTATCTGTGATCAATCGACAAGATAAAACTTACAGTTTGATTGCGAAAGGATAAATAATCCTAAGAAAAAAAGCAAACACGCTTACACTTATATAACCCTCAAGGCATACAAAAAAAATTCTCACATTTTTTTTAAAAAAAAATGGTTTTTTTTGGTAACTCACACTTAATTCCACTTTTGTACGAAGCTCTTTACCATTTAGGGGTACTTCAAATTATCTTTTTCTATAAATCTTTCTAAAAAAAAATAAACATATTTGGTGACTTTGAAATGTCCTTTTCTAACGCATTTCAAAGCCCGTTTTGGGCATGAAATTGTCTCATCGGTCTGCACAATCACATTACATCTGATATTTTCAATATTGTTATCTACAAAAGGCATCAAGTGTTTCTAAAATAAATATACATTTTCAATCTTTGTCATTCATACTGCTGCAATTTTCATAGCAGCTATTATTTTAACAAAGTATCAAAGAAAGAATGTGTGTGTGTGTGTGTGTGTGTGTGTGGGTGTGTGTGTCTGCGCGCTGTAATGGTGTGTGGTTTTGGTTGATTCAATAGCGCCACGAA
>BMAV01014951.1:2664-49369 GCA_019973955.1 Trichonephila inaurata madagascariensis
TTTTAATAAAAAAAAGCACTCTTTTCACTCTTTTCGCCGTAATGATTAAAATAAAATACCTGTAAAACTTACAAAATACTATCTGTCAAATCCCAAACGATAAAGTTACTCTCTTTTAAATAGCAACTAATATATCTTTTATTTTTATTTTTAATTAATGCTTATACTGCTTGTAGCTTTCTTTCTATCACATTAGTATTATGTTTTCTGTTCTTATGGTTATAACAACTCTGGCTGCGATAGTAATGAATTAAAAATGAGTAAGTAAAAGAACAAATGATTCTTTTTCATTAAAAATAAGTCATTGCATTTTATCTATGAATATCTGCTTTTTAAATACTTTTGAGACAAAAAAGTATTGTTGTAAATACGAACCAAAAGTAAAATAAATACTGAAACTATTATTATGAATGTCTGATGCCCAATGAGCTTTCCATCCTTTTCCAAATTAATCAAATTATAAATAGAAATCTAGAGCGTAATATATCACGAACCCGTAAATACCCAATCCTCTCGAAAGAGCTAAACATGTGCAGTTGTTTACATTCATAAATACCCGGATTTAATTTTGAAAAATTTGGAGCCGAAAGCGTGTGTTGAAGTTTAAAGTTTTGTGAAACATAATTCGAAAAACACACACACACACTCTCTTAAACCGCCATCTAATGTCTTGTAAAAATTAATATAGAAACGTTCCAAACTCAAATCGCATCAGTGTGATCATGGGCCTCAGAGCAGGGAAAGCGCAATCACACGTATGATACTGTGGGCCATGGAGGGAAAAACGCGTGTTCACATACGTGTGATCATGGTCCTGAACGGGTTAACTGGTATCTATTTTAAGAAAAAGCTTTTCCAATTTGTTGGAAAGCTGGATCCCTGCATATTTTTATCCACTCTCAAAGTACATGGCTTCTTGTCCGTCTTCATAATTTATAAAATTATTGATAATGTCCCTGTCATTGAAAGTTTCGTCTTCAATCAAGCGCGGGCTACTGGAGTGTTGAGAGAAAGCAAATGAATGCGCATTGTCGGGAGACTTTTTATAACAAATTAACAGAGCGTCTTGAAGTGTCTACAGTGCAGTGGCGTAACATACACCACCGCATCATGGGAGGGGGAGGGAAGGACTCTAGGGGCCCAAGGCCTGTCTTAAGCTAAATAAGTATTTACCCAATTTATAAAATATTAAAGGCAAAACCTGACTTTCAGGGGGGGAGGGTGTGCTAACATTCTCCGTTACGCCACTAGTAAATAGATAGAAAAAATTACAGTGGCGCCAAAGTCATTGAAACTCATACACCGTATAAAAAATGTTGCACATAAAAATTGCACAAAAATAAAATCGCACAAAAAGGAAATCGCATGAAAAACCCGCACAAAAACAGGTTCGATTGTATCGCGAAATATAGCTTCTTTTAAATTAAAAAAAAAATTACTGGAGTTCTATTATTTTTAAATTGGACTAATAAACATTTTCCGAAGAAAGTATCCTGTTTATACTCTCTTATCAGTTTCATTTATATTTAAAACAAAATATCGAGATTAACAAATTTGCTAAACTGATTGGGTGATTCGGGTTTTAAAAATAGGAGATATTACAAAGGGAATTTTTGTGAATTCTTGCATCTTTTTTTTTATTCTTTCTATTTTTTGTATGGTTTTGAAGTAATGAATTTTATTTTATCTAACGTTATAATGAATTACAGATAGAAATATTTATAACGTTTGTTTTTTTCGTTTTACCGCAATGTTAGACTTTTCTATGTTATTAAATGCAAAATGATGAGTGTCAACAAAATATTTTAAAAAGCTATTAATTCTGTAAATATAAATCTATACAGGATAACATATAAAATGAAATAAAAAATCCTCCTAGATAGTTGTCAACAAGAATATCACAGGATAATATTTAAGTTCTCATTACCCTCTTCATCAATTTAAATTTTTTCTCCAGTAAAGAGGATTTCTATGCTTAGGTATAACAACTCAAAGCGATTACTCTGATGTTTCCCGAAATGGATTACCCATGTAGCCCAAGGATACAAGTAAACGAGGGACTTCACTGCTGTCAATTAAAATGCTCTCAGTTGGCAAAGATAAGCATCTAAATCCCCATCTGGAAAGGTTCGTCATTATTGATTTAAAACACTTACTGATGTGCCTGCAAATGAGCTGAATATTCCAGGAAGCATAGTAAAAAAAAAAGGAAATTCACAAGAGTTGGGAAAAGTGTGTGGCCGCATGATTACACAGAAATCAACAGATACATTCTAGACGGTTTTAATATTATGCTGATATATTTAATGTTTCTTCATACTTTTAATGAACCTTAATTTTCATAATATTACCTATACGATACCTGCAGTTGAAATGCAACACAAAAATGGATTCTGTAGAAAACTGCATTTTTAGTTGGTGAAACTCCCCGGGTAATGAAAATAATGCGAAACACATAGTGCATATTGAAAAAAAAAAATATAGAAAAGAGCCTGCAGAAATAGCAATGTCCATGCTGGTATGTATGTCAGAGAAAATAATATGATATTTTTTTTCTTATTTCAGAATTTCTGATAATAGAGAAACCAAGCCACCACCAACGGAGTTACTCCCAGTCGACATACTATTGTTAGAGTGATATGCTTATTTGATTGAGGGTCTATATATCAGATCTCAACTGAAGTTAAGCAAGACGCGAGTTGATGGCCCACTGGCTTTGGAAAATTTCGTTCAATACTAAAAAAACAAATGTTGCAAGGATGAGAGGTATTGATTTGATTAAAGTGACACTCGTGTGCGTGGAACCTCGCATCTATTGACAATCTTAAGTAACCCATGAAGGTATATCTGCCACCATTTTGTAGTATGGATAAGACATAATTGATTTTCTCACATCAAACACAAGCATTATCCATTAATTGTTTGTAAGTAGCCTGCAATTATGGCGTCAGTTAAGAAGACTTCCATTCATTCCAAATCACAGATGAATCTGACTGTATTTGAGTTGCATATATGACAAAACAACATACAGTAGTGTTCTCAGATGACTCTCACACTTCTTTATGCTCAACGATAGTCTCTGTATAAGAGAGTGAGGTCCAATCCAAAAGTAATTATTTGCAGAAAATTTTAAAACAATATCACTTGCTCCCGTACTTCATTGTTAAGCATCAGCCTTAATGCAATGCTCTTAATTAATAAACGCTCTTCTTAAAATTTAACAAATTTATGAACTTTAAATTTCTTTTAATATTTAACAAAAATTTATGTTCTGTACGAGGGGTAACATCCATTCTCTAAACAACACGATTAAAATCAATTTGTACAAATATGTTCAAACACTTGTTCTAGAAACAATTTAAAATATCACAAGCAAAAAGAGCAATTTTAGATGATAAAGGGTTTTTGAATAAAACTGAATGATGCTTGAAAAAAAAAACAGTTATCGTTCTAACAATTTGTATAAAAGATTAAAAAAAAAATAGTAAAAAATTGCTTACCTATATGTGTAAATAACCTTATTCTATGAAGCAGTTCATTGACACTACGCAAACGCGGACAATTGAGGAAAAAGATCACAAATGTCGACATCGTTATCAGACCAATGTGCCCAATAACGATGTGTTTTTAATGTTTGTTAGTGTGCTTTTGAATTGAGTATTGAAAATCAGTTGAAAATACTCAAAAAAAAAAGTTGAAAGTTTTATATTTATTAAAAAAATAGTGTATATATACTAGATATACACCATAGGTTCTCAACATGGGTGATAATGCCCCCTTGGGAGAGTTTGAGGCTTTCAGGGGGGCAGTAAAAGACCCAGAAAAAATTAGGGGGTGTTGAGATGGTACGCAGAGGCTTCGGCAGATTAACCAAATATAAGCAAAAAAATATTTAAAAAAAATACTCTGATTGCGTAGTAACAAAAGTAAACTTTGATACTGGTAACCTTATGTTGATTGTTTGTATTTAAATCATTTCTAGCACATGTGTGAAAATTTACATATTTTGGGAGTTCGGGAAGTGGATGAAAAACTTAGATTACGTTACATTCAGATCTACCTTAAATTGAATGATATTTTTTTTTCTGTTGTGTGCTGTTGTCTTTATAGTAGTAAGAAAGTGTTTCGTGTCAACTGCATTTCATTACGTATATTATCCAAGAAATATAAATAAATATGTTAACCACAGGAATTGACGTGTGATTCTTTAAAGGCTCAAACTGTCAATTTTTTTTTAAATTTTATTTTGAAAGCAATAGTTTATTGTGAATTTCTTCATATCATCAAAACCTTCTTTCAAAAGTATCTTTATAATAGGTGAGCTAAAACTTTTATTCCACTCTTTTAAATTAAGAAGAAATTCAATAGCGTTTCAATCCCAACAATATCCTATCTAACACTAAGATATATAATATTACACATTTAAATATATTTGTGGCAATAGCTATTTCACACTCGCAAGTAAAAGAAAAATTGGGGCTTCAGTAAAATAAATAATATATATTCTAATAGTAATAGAATATTTTTTTAAATTTAATTCTTGTTTTCATCATGTATTATGTACGCGCTTATTTCTTTTGAATGGGAGGAGGTGGTATCGAAATATTCACTAGAAAAGGGGGCTCCATTTCAAAAATATTTAATGACATGATATACACAAATAAATGGTTGATATGTAGAGCATGTTGCAGCTCCTCAGCCTTTTCAAAAATAAAAATGCAGATTAACTTTTTTTTTTTTAATCTTTGCCAAAAGTACTTTAACAAATTGTTTCAGAACGAAACAAAGTGACAGTTCCCGGAATAAATGACTAACCAGTTTGTGACTAATAGTTATTCGGCAACTATTTCCTTTGTCATAAACAACCCACTGTCATTCTCTATCAAAAGGAAAACATTCTTCCTTTTGTTATTGATTATAATGATTATGTTCTAGAAGAAGATGGACGTTAGAATAAATAATAACCCTGCAGCGTCCAATACTCGATATCCCATCCGTGAGTCCATTTTTTTAAGAATCACGAATGTAATGGAACAAAAACCAGTAGCACAGTCAACAAGATGTAGCCAAAAACAGATACGAATGTTATTCTCAATCCCTATGCCATGTCTGAATCCTTGCACTTAGAAGCCTTTGGGAAAGAACGACTATCACGTGTTCAGTGCCAATCAAACAAGGCAATGTCTATTGCATTCTTTTTTACTCTCTCTCTCCCCCTTTCTATAGTTTATCGATTTCCGATGCATATTAGAGAACCTAAAAGCGCCTGTTAGGTAAATCCATTTTTCTTTCAGGATCGAAATGTGCCGGAGTTCTATCATTCAAAAATTGTCAATGCTCCGTGAGAGTTATTTTCGATCAATTTCTGTTACTTCTGCCTGATTAGTTGCTTCGCTGTACTACGATTTTATATCGTTAAATTCTGCGACAAAAAAAAATTGCTTTACATAACTATAAGTATTCCGTGTTGCACATTTTTTTCCCACTGGAATCTTCCCTAATAATAGTCATGTTCCATTATTCTGATAAGTTAGCCCTATGAAGAATGATTCTTCGATGAAATTGTAGCAATAGAATTTTTCTCGTACACTTATCTATATTGTGAAAGATTAAGCAAAAATACATTTTGTGTTTCCTATGTGTATAAAAAAAAAAGCTTGAAAAAAATTTGCCTTAGGAGGTAGAAGTGATTATTTACTATCCACTCTACGTTATTATCCACTTGATAAAAATAATATAAATGTTATATTTTCATTTCCTGAATAAGAAATGACTTCTAAATATGCCGTATTTTTGACGCATGCTCATGTAAACAAATATACTTGCAGTAAACTATAATTTTTTTAAAATTATTCAGGTGACAAAATAAAATTAAATATTTTATCATGTTCGGAAGTGTGATTTTAAAAAGGCGCATAAATTGATAATTTTCATGATATTTAGTGTCACTTAGACTAGAATACATGTATAAAATCGTTTTAAGGACATTTTGACAAAAATAATTTATTTAAATACAATATTACTATTACTATTTAAATACAATTATTACTATGAAAAATTATTTAAGTACAATATTTTGACAAAAAATGATCTTAGAATGACCAGTTTTCAAAATATTCTCCTTTTGTGAAAAATGCTTCTATTATAATAATATTTTGCCTGTTTATAGCTCAGACTTTTGTACAGAGGCTCAACTAGAATTTTTGAAATATATAGCTTAGAAGTGGGTTTATCCATGTTTTACGACAACAGAGGGGAGAAATTTTAAGAAAAAAAACGCCGTTAATTATTTTAAATGGTTGTAACTCTGAAAATAATGTGAATTTTTAAAAACTCATAGTTCAGCCTCTGTAAAGAGGTCTGAGCTATTTACAGGCAAAATATTATTATAATCGAAGCATTTTTCACAAAAGAAGAACATTTTGAAAAAAGGTTATTCTAAGATCATTTTTTGTCAAAATATTGTACTTAAATAATTTTTCATAGTAATAATTGTATTTAAATAGTAATAGTAATATTGTATTTAAATAAATTATTTTTGTCAAAATGTCCTTAAAACGATTTTATACATGTATTCTAGTCTAAGTGACACTAAATATCATGAAAATTATCAATTTATGCGCCTTTTTAAAATCACACTTCCGAACATGATAAAATATTTAATTTTATTTTGTCACCTGAATAATTTTAAAAAAATTATAGTTTACTGCAAGTATATTTGTTTACATGAGCATGCGTCAAAAATACGGCATATTTAGAAGTCATTTCTTATTCAGGAAATGAAAATATAACATTTATATTATTTTTATCAAGTGGATAATAACGTAGAGTGGATAGTAAATAATCACTTCTACCTCCTAAGGCAAATTTTTTTCAAGCTTTTTTTTTTATACACATAGGAAACACAAAATGTATTTTTGCTTAATCTTTCACAATATAGATAAGTGTACGAGAAAAATTCTATTGCTACAATTTCATCGAAGAATCATTCTTCATAGGGCTAACTTATCAGAATAATGGAACATGACTATTATTAGGGAAGATTCCAGTGGGAAAAAAATGTGCAACACGGAATACTTATAGTTATGTAAAGCAATTTTTTTTTGTCGCAGAATTTAACGATATAAAATCGTAGTACAGCGAAGCAACTAATCAGGCAGAAGTAACAGAAATTGATCGAAAATAACTCTCACGGAGCATTGACAATTTTTGAATGATAGAACTCCGGCACATTTCGATCCTGAAAGAAAAATGGATTTACCTAACAGGCGCTTTTAGGTTCTCTAATATGCATCGGAAATCGATAAACTATAGAAAGGGGGAGAGAGAGAGTAAAAAAGAATGCAATAGACATTGCCTTGTTTGATTGGCACTGAACACGTGATAGTCGTTCTTTCCCAAAGGCTTCTAAGTGCAAGGATTCAGACATGGCATAGGGATTGAGAATAACATTCGTATCTGTTTTTGGCTACATCTTGTTGACTGTGCTACTGGTTTTTGTTCCATTACATTCGTGATTCTTAAAAAAATGGACTCACGGATGGGATATCGAGTATTGGACGCTGCAGGGTTATTATTTATTCTAACGTCCATCTTCTTCTAGAACATAATCATTATAATCAATAACAAAAGGAAGAATGTTTTCCTTTTGATAGAGAATGACAGTGGGTTGTTTATGACAAAGGAAATAGTTGCCGAATAACTATTAGTCACAACCTGGTTAGTCATTTATTCCGGGAACTGTCACTTTGTTTCGTTCTGAAACAATTTGTTAAAGTACTTTTGGCAAAGATTAAAAAAAAAAAAAAGTTAATCTGCATTTTTATTTTTGAAAAGGCTGAGAAGCTGCAACATGCTCTACATATCAACCATTTATTTGTGTATATCATGTCATTAAATATTTTTGAAATGGAGCCCCCTTTTCTAGTGAATATTTCGATACTACCTCCACCCATTCTAAAGAAATAAGCGCGTACATAATACATGATGAAAACAAGAATTAAATTTAAAAAATATTCTATTACTATTAGAATATATATTATTTATTTTACTGAAGCCCCAATTTTTCTTTTACTTGCGAGTGTGAAATAGCTATTTCCACAAATATATTTAAATGTGTAATATTATATATCTTAGTGTTAGATAGGATATTGTTGGAATTGAAACGCTATTGAATTTCTTCTTTATTTAAAAGAGTGGAATAAAAGTTTTAGCTCACCTATTATAAAGATACTTTTGGAAGGTTTTGATGATATGAAAAAATTCACAATAAACTATTGCTTTCAAAATAAAATTAAAAAAAAAATTGACAGTTTGAGTCTTTAAAGAATCACACGTCAATTCCTGGTTAGCATATTTATTTATATTTCTTGGATAATATACGTAATGAAATGCAGTTGACACGAAACATTTTCTTACTACTATAAAGACAACAGCACACAACAGAAAAAAAAATTACAATATAATTCAATTTAAGGCAGATCTGAATGTGTGTAACGTATAATCTAAGTTTTTCATCCACTTCCCGAACTGCCAAAATATGTAAATTTTCAAACATGTGATAGAAATGATTTAAATACAAACAATCAACATAAGGTTACCAGTATCAAAGTTTACTTTTGTTACTACGCAATCAGAGTATTTTTTTTAAATACATTTTTGCTTATATTTGGTTAATCTGCCGAAGCCTCTGCGTACCATCTCAACGCCCCCTAATTTTCTCTGGGTCTCTTACTTCCCCCTGAAGCCTCAAACGCTCACAAGTGGGCATTATCGCCCATGTTGAGAACCTATGATGTATATCTAGTATATGTACGCTATTTTTTTTAATAGATATAAAAGTTTCAATTTTTTTTTTTTTTTTTTTTTTTTTTTGAGTATTTTCAACTGATTTTCCACAATACTCAATTCAAAAGCTCTCTAACAAACATTAAAAACACATCTTGATTGGACACATTGGTCTGATAACGATGTCGACATTTGATCTTTCTCCCCAATTGTCTGCGTTTACGTAGTGTCAATGAACCGCTTCATAGAATAAGGTTATTTCCATAGGTAAACATTTTCTTACTATTTTTTAAATCTTTCATACAAATTGTTAGAACTATAACTGCTTTTTTTTCAAGCATCATTCAGTTTTATTCAAAAAACGTTATCACCTAAAATTGTTCTTTTTGCTTGTGATACTTTAAATTGTTTCTAGAACAAGTGTTTGAATATATTTGTACAAATTGATTTTAATCGTATTGTTTGGAGAATGGATGTTACCCCTCGTACAGAACGTAAATTTTTGTTAAATATTAAAAGAAATTTGTTAAATTTTAAGAAGAGCATTTATTAAGAGCATTGCATTAAGGCTGATGCTTAACAATGAAGTATGGGTGCAAGAGTGATATTGTTTTAAAATTTTCTGTAAATAATTATTTTTGCATTGGACCTCACCACGACGGTGCCAGGCTCTTATATAGAGACTATAGTTGAGCATATAGAAGTGTGAGAGTCATCTGAGAACACTACTGTATGTTGTTTTGTCATATATGCAACTCAATTACAGGTAGATTCATTCATCTGTGCTTTGGAATGAATGGAAGTCTTCTTATATATAACTGACGCCATAATTGTGCAGACTACTTACAACCAACTAATGGATAATGCTTCTGTTTGATGTGGGAAAATAAATTATGTCTTGTCCATACTACAAAATGGTGGCAGATATACTTTCATGGATTACCTAGGATTGTCAATAGATGCGTGGTTCCACGCACGGAGTGTCGCTTTGATCAAATCAATACCTCTCATCCTTGCAATATTTGTTTTTTTTTTAGTATTTGAACGAAATTTTCCACATCCAGTGGGCCATCAACTAGCGTCTTGGTGAACTTCAGTTGAGATCTGATATATGGACCCTCAATCAAATAAGCATATCACTCTAACAATAGTATGTCGACTGGGAGTAACTCCGTTGGTGGTGGCTTGGCTTCTCTATTATCAGAAATTCTGAAATAAGAAAAAAATATCATATTATTTTCTCTGACATGCATACCAGCATGGACATTGCTACTTCTGCAGGCTCTTTTCTATATCTTTTTTTTCAATATGCACTATGTGTTTCGCATCATTTTCATTACCCGGGAAGTTTCACCAACTAAAAATGCAGTTTTCTACAGAATCCATTTTTGTGTTGCATTTCAACTGCAGGTATCGTATAGGTAATATTATGAAAATTAAGTTTCAATAAAAGTATGAATAAACATTAAATACAATATATCGGCATAGTATTTAAACCGTCTAGAATGTATCTGTTGATTTCTGCATAATCACGCAGCCACACACTTTTCCAAACGCTTGTGAATTTCCTTTTTTTGACTATGCTTCCTGAAATATTCAGCTCATTTCCAGGCACATCAGTAAGTGTTTTAAATCAATAATGACGAACCTTTCCAGATGGGGATTTAGATGCTTATCTTTGCCAACTGAGAGCATTTTAATTGACAGCACTGAAGTCCCTCGTTTACTTGTATCCTTGGGCTACATGGTTAATCCATTTCGGGAAACATCAGAGAAATCGCTTTGAGTTGTTATACGTAAGCATAGAAGTCCTCTTTACTGGAGAAAGAATTTAAATTGATGAAGAGGGTAATGAGAACTTAAATATTATCCTGTGATATCCTTGTTGACAACTATCTAGGAGGATTTTTTATTTCATTTTATATGGTATCCTGTATAGATTTATATTTACAGAATTAATAGCTTTTTATAAAATATTTTGTTGACACACATCATTTTGGATTTAATAACATAGAAAAGTCTAACATTGCGGTAAAACGAAAAAAAAAAAAAAAAACTAATATTATAAAATTTTTTTTACCTATAATTCATTATAACATTAGATAAAATAAAATTCATCACTTCAAAATCATACAAAAAATAAAAAGAATAATAAAAAGATGCAAGAATTCACAAAAATTCCCTTTGTAATATCTTCTATTTTTAAAACCCTAATCATCCAATCAATTTAGCAAATTTGTTAATCTCGATATTTTGTTTTAAAAATAAATGAAACTGATAAGAGGGTATAAATAGGATACTCTTCGGAAAATTTTTATTCGTCCAATTTAAAAATAATAGAACTCCAGTAAAATTTTTTTTTTAATTTAAAAGAAGCTATATTTCGCGATACAGTCGAACCTGTCTTTGTGCGGTTTTTTTATGCGATTTCCTTTTTGTGGGATTTTATTTTTGTGCAATTTTTATGTGCAACACATTTTTTATGCGGTGTATGAGTTTTAATGACTTTGGCGCCACTGTAATTTTTTCTATCTATTTACTATTATCTATTTTCTATCTATTTCTATCTATTTACTAAAAAACAAATCAATTGAAATTGCATCTTCGAGTGTGACGAAAGCCATTTTGAACTTATTCATCACAGGATTTTGGATTACGATGAGTAGCGATGAATTATGCATGCGCATTTTTAAAATTTATCCGTATATACAATGAGAAACTATACGTTTCTAAAACGTTTCCATGTGTAATATTTAATTATTAGTTTTGTTATGGAAGTTCTCTTACATGAATTTCGTAAATAATTGGCATATTTTATGAAAACGACTTCTTTTATGCAGTTTCTAGTTTTTTGCAGTATTTCCACAAATGAGTTTGTTATACGTAACAATTTATGAAATGTTCGCATACTTTTTTGTGCGTTTTTTTATGCGGTTTATATCTACCGCACAAAAACAGGATCAGCTGCATATCAAATTTATCAATTTGTTTAATGACGCAGTCAAAACAAAAGTGTGTAATATCAAAAGAATATATGTTTTATACAGCTTCTAAAATATTTTTCATCAAAAGTAAATTGTAGGTATTTTTTCACTCTTAGAAACGATACGAAGGTGTTTGGTGAAGAACCTTAAAATTTTGAATCAAAGTCTTATACAAAAGCACCATCTGATTTCGCAACCCACTCTCCTGCTTTTCATATCGTGGCAAGTTGAGGATTCTGGATCCCAAAATAGTTAAAATACATCAATGAAAATTTTTAACATTCAGTTTCGATTCCTCGATTTAACTGAAAAATGACCTATAATACGACCTTGATTTCTCAGCTTGCGGTTAAAAAAATCCAACAAACAAAACCCCAAATTTCTGAAAATTTTTAGCAAAAATTCAAACTGGCCCATATTTGTGAGACTCAAAATAGAAAAATTCAGTTTAACTAAGGACATGTCTCCCTCTTTCATGCGCCCTGAACTTCCCCACTGATTTGTCACCCCTTTTAGTACATCTTTCTAAAACTTTTTTTCGAAAAATTTCTCCTTAAAAAGAACTTATATATAAACTTAAAATACGATGAATTTTCATGATGAACATTTCCCCAGACTAAATTAATAACGCTGTTATAACTTACAAATTTAAATCGCGATTTTATTAATTGGATATTAATTCCAGTTTATTGGGTTTTAACTTTATTTTGTCAAATGTCCAATGCTTTAGTATAATGAAACTTGACATATACATTGCAATGCTGACCCGTAAATGAAGCCATTGCTACTGGAATTGCTTTTTTGTCTCAGATGTTTTTCGTGTATTTTGTCTGAAGTGTTGTGTAATTTTAAGAACCTAGTCTAATGATTTCACTCAGCTCTTGGTTAACTATTTATCCCAATATGAAAATTATCAAAAAAATAAAATGGTATATTCTATTACAGTTCAATATCAAAAGGGTCCGTAACAATTTCGAGTCTCTTTCGCACTCTCTTCCGTTCCTTGATTTTCCAAACCAGGAGACCGCTGTGCTTCGTGGGCTGGTACGTAATCACTTCGAGTCTCTTTCGTACTCTCTCCCGTTTCCTCGATCTTTCAAGCCAGGAGACCGCTGTACATCGCGGGCTCGTTATCGCTCTTCCTATCGCTCAAGGGACGTCCGAACCACTCCCTTAAAAAAATCCAGTCTTTTTTTCTTGTCCGGACTCTCTCGCCCTTTTTATATCATCTCTTTCTCCTAGTCATCCACCTCTCATCTCTTTGTCGGCCTCAGTCCCCCTGGTTCCTCTGCCGCCTTCCGGTCTCGGCTCCCTTGAAATCTTACCCCTCTGCCACGCCAAATAGGTCTCGTTTCCGCTAGTCCCAAAGAGGCGCCAAGGCTGGGTGCACATTTGTATGTTCTCAGACGCGACGTCGTCACCGAGTGGTGGGGAAAGGAATACACAATGATAAGGTGCCTCTTTTTGACAGTCCGGACAGCTGGGAAAAAAGGTGCCGAAACTCGATCACCCAGTAACGAAATTCCTTCCCAGCAATTGGGGAAATTCCTGGAATTTTCGCAACTTCTGTCGGCAAGGAGCAAGGGATCTGTTGGAAAATAGGGGGAAGAAATATGCTTCGTCACACTAGAAATTGTAAGATCTTATATACTAACCGGATGAGAATTCATGAGTACTTCAGACAATATATACTTTTTACTTTGAATTTATATTTTTGTTTTATTCCTGATAAACCAATCACAAAAAATGAAAGTTTTTAACATCGTTGATCAGAACATAAATAATATCGAGGTTTTTTATTGCTTATTTAGTATTTAAATTAATCAGTTCAAAACTACTATTCTTCACTTAAATAATTAAACAGGTTTTCGATAATGCTTAAGTTTGTTTTATACATTTTGCAAAGACTGCGTTAGATGTTTGACAATTATTATCAAATATTATGTGATTAATTTATGAATACTAAAAAAAAGCAAGCGCCATATGTGTTTTATAATAAATTCTTAGTGAAAAAAAAATCTTTTTTCTTAGTACATTTAAAATTTTGTGAACTGAATAAATTTATATACATATACGAGGGTTGGGGCATAAGTCATGGCAACTATTTTTTTTCTTGTATATATGTGAATGGATTACAAAAGTATATTTGCTGCGTGGAAGCTCTGCAAGCATAGTATGTATACAAAAAGCAGATGGCTCTGTGATAGCTGGTAGTAGCACAGCAAGGGCTGTGAAATCAGTCAGTTGGTGAGTGTCGTGTGATGGAAGTAAACCGTGTTGAGCAACGTTCTTACATCAAAACGGCCGTTCTCCGAGGGAAAAATGAGATGGAATATCACAGTGAATTAGTGGAAGCTCTTGGAAATAACCTTTTGCACCTAGAAGACCATATTGCTATATATACTACCATAATAAATTAGTGTCTTACGATATTTCAGTGCTATGCTCTGTCCACACATGTAGTTAACATCTTGTCATTTCGTCTATATATGTCTCATTTTCCAACCGGACTGGTATCTTCAAGAAAAAAAAAAAAACAATTGCCACATGACTTTTGCCCCAATCCTCGTATATATATATATATATATATATATATATATTCATAATTTCATTTGATCTTTAATGTTTTGTGTTCCTCCCACGTGTAGATAGATATAGGACAAGAGGGTTCTGTTTTTCTATTATGTCGAGGAGTTCTGCTGAACGGGAAAGGTGAACCCATAAAGCAATGCTGTCACTATCCTAAATCAGTGGCTGCTTCCAATGACTGTTTTGGTATTTTCATTTTTATAATAGCTCAATACCTCAGATACTTATAAATTCAGTTATTATTCAATCTTAGTAGGATACTTTTGCGTGTACCATTTATTTTATTCATGTTGTTGTTGTAGTGTCCTTCCCGTAGGGAAGGAATGAAAGTTGCCAGTGCCTGAGACACATGTTGGATTTCTTAACAATATAGATGGCGACAACACCTATCTCCATCTCCACAATTTATTCATGGAACTGGAGGGGAGGGAAACATTCTCCAGTCCCCTGCACCCGTGGTTCCTGCTGCGACCACCCACAGGAGTTTCGGACCCACTGATTTAACGAGCACGTACTTCATGTGTACTCGGAGGGTATTTGCCAGCAGGGTATCGAACCCAGGCCTTCCGGTCTGGAGTCCGATGCTCTAACCACTAGGTTACTCTCTGCCCCCATTTATCCATGTATTATATTTACACACACACACACATATATATATATATATATATATACTTCAGAGATATACCGTAAAATTCGGCGTATAGCTCGCAAGCCTATACTTTTAAGGGGCAATTTTTAATTTTTAGGTATACTTGCCTTACAAAGCGCAACGCTTTTGAGTTTTCAAGTCATTTTTTCGAGGTACAATTCCAAACTTAAGAAAAAAATAGTATTCTTTTAGGACTACAACTCTTTAATCTCAAAATCAATGTCATTTCTTTTAAATAAATAGTATTTCGATACAAGTAGAAGTCTATTTTTTTAATGCTCAACTTTTTTTCATTTTTAAAGCTATCATTTTTATATCCGGCGTATAACGCGCACCTGTAAATTTGTGTTAAAAAAGAGCGTTATAGGCTGTATTTTACGGTAATTAAATTATTTTGTCCTTAATAAACAGCAAACTGCATTCTGTAAATACGATTTGCAGAAAATTCCATCGTATAGAAAAAAGTTTTCGTTATTGCATAGCTTGTGGATTTTTTTAATTAAGTTAATTAGTAAATTACGATTTCGAATATCTTTGAATAAACATCTTTTTATGAAAACAGTTTCATTCGAATGCCTATTTCATATGTTAATTATACTAAACATAGCAGAAAAATTCATAAGAACTGTGAATTGAACAGAAATACCGAGCTCCTGAAAAATTACGGTTTAATTTTATATGATACATATATGTCATAAAATGCATTGTAAAGTTACCTTTTATAAGTTATAATGATAAGGATCAATAGAAAACCATAAACGTTTAAAAAAATATCTCAAAATATGCGTATGCCACATTAGTTAATTATAAAGTTATGCAGATCTATGATAAGAAAAAAAAAAGACACATTGTGTATGGGTTGTATATTTGATTTAAAAGAATTCGCATAGTGTTAAGAATAAAAGTTAGTTATATATATATAACACACATTTTCTAAATGGTTAAATTCAGTTTAGTATTAAATAAAAAGATAAGATAAATTTAAAAAGAATTCCACGCATATATTTGATACAGTTTAGTTTATTTGTTTCAAAATAACTAGGGGGGAAGTATTGTGCAAGAATTTTAACATTTATTTAACATATAATGAACATATTGTTAATATAGTAACTTATATATATATTCTTCCCAATAATCATTATAATTTACAGGAATTATAATTTTATTATTAATTTAAAAATGTTTCTCAATGGAGAAATAGAAACATTTTTTTTTTACATGGACTTGCCTATATAAAATTTAAAGACACTTTCGTAGTGGAAGAGATATATGGGCAAGATTAAAATGATAAAGCATAAATAAGTTTTTCAAGCTTCAGGGTATTCAAAATTGTAGATTACAGTTTTATAACTGTTTCTTTAGGGAATAGTTTTATTTGTAAGCTGAATGCAAGGCGTTTCTTGTCCCACATGCATTTTTATTTATACATATATGCATAATGTAAACCAATTACAAATGATTCAAAGTACATAGAAGTATATTTAAGAGTCATGTTTCTATAATTCCATATTATTTTTTATATTAAAGTTGTACCCACATGAAGATTAATGTGTGTGTGTATGTTATTAATCTTAAATATAATAATTTTAAGTGTCAGAGACAGGTTTGGTGCCAAATTCCAGAAAATGAATGTTCAATTTAAAACGAGCACTTACAAGAGAAAAGTGGAAGATGTTATTAATTTAAACTGAGAAGGAATATAATGAGCTGGTTTTCTCTCCGACAAGTTGGTGTTCCTAAAATATATCTCAGCGAATCTCTAATTGAACTACCCTGCTATATAGTTACTGAAGACAACATTTTGAAAATATATAAATAGACTTTTGATAAGCCTGAAATTTTAATCTCACTGTATGAAAAAAATTTCTTTTTTGCTATTCTAGAAATAATACCCTCATAGCTTGAGAATTTCATCATAGATACTCACGATGTCATTTTTTCAAAATAACTCGTTAGAATTTTACGTAAAAATATTTTGTAGCCTTAGCATACTTTTTTTATAAGAAATACTTAATAACAATGCATATTTAAACGGTATGTGCCGTAAAGTAATGTTCTAAGAAATGTAAGGTTTAAGAAGTAATGCAAATTATTTACCGAATAAAAATTACTTGTTGTACATATTCTCAGCTTTGTTTCATTAGAGATACGACAATCAAAAAGAATCTATGGTACAATAACGTTTCTCAATAATACCACATTCTTAAAAGGGTGTCTCGGTTCAAATGTAGTATAGAGGGAGGGAGACCTTTAGATTTAGCGATTTTCATTTGGATATCATGGTGAGATAACGAAACTGACTTACCGACACGTGTCGCTAAATGAAGTAGCTTGGCGACCAATTTTGGTCACCAAAAGAAATTAATATCCCCAAGCCCCCCTCCCCCCCGTACTAAACTTTAAACAGGTGTCTCTTCGAACGGTTTTTCACATTCTTTCTGGAGAATAAATAAGACATTATATATATTATTTCAAATTTCATAACGCATGTGAGCCAGCTTTTACTCATTGAAAAATGTGTACTACTTTAACATACAGTGTCGAATACAATGCACACTTTCCAACTTTTTTTTTCCATTTACAAAATTGGTGAAATGTTTCAGGTTTCTGGAATCAGATGTGGAATAAGATGATATTATTTAGTGCCATTGATATTCAAATACCGGATATTGTATAATATTGAATTTTCAACTAGCGTACAAAAAGAAATTTATTACTAATATATTAAAAAATATACGCTCTGTTATTACATTTCTGAATATGACAAAAAGTGGATGGAATATAGATATCGAAGGGATTATTTCTGTGAAATATTACGTAAAATATTCTTTTTCAGATAATCAAAGTTTAATTAAGTAAATATAAAATATTTTTGGCCGGCCAAATGCTCTTGATTTAGCAATCAGTTGATATTACCTAACATCTTTTCAAATGCCTGTTTTCACCAATTATGAATTTTTTTCTTTTTTTAAAAAAGAATATGTTACAACTGAGAAAAATAAATCTTATACTTCATATTAGATTAAAGTAAAATTCATGCGGAAATTAAGTAACACTTTATTAGCATATTGACTTATTATAATAGTATATACGTAATAAGAAAATCAAGAAATAATTTTATTATAATGAAATAACTGTGATATTACGACAGAGATATGAAGCTGCCATGTTTACTTCTGGCACTGTTTTTTCGTAAGTTGGCTTTTATCTTGGCACATTTTAAATTCAAATGATATTTCCGTTTAAAATTTTTGCATAAAAAACTTCTTCATGAGAATTACTTGTTAATATCTAGTATATTAACCTTCTAAATAAAGCATCGTAATAGTGGATTTCAAAATCTAATAAAAACTGGATTTTTCTTCTATGATATCGGTTTGCGTTTAATCAAAGTTTCAATCAATTTTTCAAAATATTTTCCTGAAAAGCTATCAAAGATGGTGATGAACCCTGACGGGGGAGACTAATATGATCCAATTTCTTTGAATGTGGTGTAAGTCCATTTTATATTATATGGAGATATTGAAGGGTTGGTATTTGAATGGTTTGAGAAATATTGGTATATGTTAATATGCTTATATTTTGTTTTTTAAGTATTAAGGCTACACGCGCGGTACCCTTTTTCAAAAAATTTTTTGGAGACAGTTACAGTAAATATAATTGATGTTTTATATTTAGATCATATTATTCAGCTGATTCTGTAAGTAAAAAGTCAGTTTGACGAGCCATTATTTTACAATTTTAAAATATTAGGAATTTTTGAAATATTTTCAAATTATTATAAAATACTCAATTTTTTAAATTTTTTAATCATTTTAAGTTATGTATGTTTTTTTTAGGTTATTGCAAATAAAAGTTAGTATGGATATGAAAATCTATTCCCTTGTTGAATTTTAATAATTATTTTTCTAGAAAAACCTGGAAAAAACACGAACATTTTTAAATTATCAAATTTAGCATTTTTTAGAAAAATAGCTAGAGATCTCAGCCCTAAATCCATACTAACTTTTATAGAACATACGTTTGGGAGTATATACATAAATTATTCAAGGTTTTATCTTGAACAGGAAAAAAGCCTTAGGGATTAGAAAACACTTATACCTTCATAATTGAAAGCCTGAGAAAAACGTATTTAAAATTTCTGAAAATTATAATGCCCGTAAAGCTCTGATTTTTTAATATGTTATTTTTCGATGTATGTTATGCATTAAAATACTATTTTAATTAAATATGACTGAAAATAATATTTTTAATTCAAAATTTATTTTTGCATAATATTGATAGAATTTGTTAAGAGGTCAGTTTATTCAGCTTTATCTTAACCTAATATTTTAACAAAAGTTTTGAAACACAAAGCATTTATGTACAAAATAATATTGATACTAAATTAATCTAAAAATAGTCAGGTTTCCACATAAAACTTAATTTTTTTCAGTTTTAAATTGGGGAAGTTTAGGAAGTTTTAGCTCTTGTCGCGCGCGTTCGACTTTAAAATACTAAAATATAGTGCTACAATATGTTTAGTATAATGTAGTTTGATACATCAAGGAAATAGTTATATCTGCTACATTTGAATTCGGAATTCCTGTATACGGAAGTCTAATTGCAGAATCATCAGAGGACAGATTTTTAGGTATATGATTTTCAGTAGTATTCCATCTCTTCGAAATATTGTTTCTCACAGTAATTTGAGAACTCATTAACCATGGCATTTTCTCTACAGGAAAAAAAAAATAATGATGAAGCGTTTAAGTTATATAAACTATTTTTAAAGAAAAATTGGAAAATGAAATTATAATCTTAATTAATTATGAGAACCCAAAAAACTCAAAACATAATCAAGCAGAAATTATTTTTGTTATGAAAATTGGAATTAATAACCATTTTAAACTAAAAGCTCAAAATATTTTTAATTGATTAAATTTAATAGTGGAAAAATGCTTTAAAATGAAACCGAAACCAAAACGATAGCTCAGAAAACTTCAGATATCTTAAAAACTAATTTGCTAACAGATCTGAAATTTCGTGGTAAGCTTTTCAATGATATGGGCCAATAAAAAATTCAAAAAAAAAAAAAAATTCCGTAAAAATGAAATTTTTAGGGTACTGTGTAGTCTTAAGTTGATTTATTTGAATAACATGATTGTTTTTAAAGCGTTAGTTAAAAGAAAATTAACTTTTGATGATCTAAAAGGGACTTACACCACTTAAAAAGTCAATAAAATATGAAAATTCGACATTGATGAAGTATTACACATGAATTTCAATAGGAATAAGCCAATTTTTTTTATAAAATTTAAGTTAAATATGTAAAAAAAAATAATAACAAGGCTTTATTTTAATATTTCTTCAGGTGACACCATTAAATTACTTAAATTACAATTTTATATTAAAATGAGCCGTTTTTAATTTTTATCATTATTCACACAAATTCTAGGGAAGGAACAAAAATGTTTGTTGTTAACAGTGTCGCCACACATATAAAAATGAAGTAGTGGAATAATGCTATAATTTTTAAACTGAATATTATGTCATTGTGGAAAATGTACTTTCACCACTTTCAAAGTAATTATATTTGTGATTTCATTATCTACGTAAATTTATATTGACAAAATGACAAAAATTTTGAAGGATTTTTTGGGAAATCGTTTGTAGATAAAACGCTCATACAAAATTGCATTCATTGTTAATTTGTTGTCAAAAATGGACTTACACCACTTTCAAAGAAATTAATTTTTTAAGTTTTAAAGTTGTTTTTGAATGTCATTATCTCAATTCGATTAGTAATAGTAGGTAATAACAATAAAACTTTTTTTTATAAATTAAGAATTGAGTTTAGAAATATAGTTACAGGTGAAATTAAGGTTTTAATTTGGAAAATGATACATTGATTAAAAGAAAAATTTAAATGTAATTTGAAAGACGGAAATAATAAACTAGTTATACATTAAAATAATGATGGTAAATTGTCACTTGCCGTAAGTTTTAAAATTTGCAATTTTCTATTACTCGATTTTAAGTTTTTTCCACTTTATTACAATCAGCCAGACATGAAGAAAAAAAGCACAAAAATAAACCAGATACTCGGGAAAAATAATTCTCTTTATAAGAATATTTACTCTTTTTTTTGTATTAGATTTTAATATGTGTATCCTTTTACGTAGAATAAAATAATATCCTGCATGTATTTTGTTTATAACAAAGAAATTTCCAAATAACTTTTAGAATAATAACAACATGAAACCCTAATAAGATACAATGAAAATATAAACCATTTAATATGTTACTTTCCTTCATAAATAAATGCACTTTGAATTTTCAAAGAATGTCTTTCTAATCGGTCGATTCTAAATTTATTCTTATTTTCATGTATTATTTACATGAAAATGAATTCTTAATTATTTAACATTTTCTTTTTTTTTCTGAAAATTTGAATTTGATTTCTTATTTTTGAAATTAAAAACAAAACTCCCTAGCCAAGCACTGATAATTTGATAGTTTCCTATATTATTAATTTAGATTTATTTGTAAAAAGAAAATTACCTTTTATTGAATGATAGTATTATGGAAAATATAATGAAATTAGAATAAAAAAAAAATAGTTATTCTGCATATACAATTACTAAGCTGTATTTTTCAAAATGTATTCGTGTTTTTGAAATTATTCATTCTGAAAATATTGAAAAACATTCCATTACTGTACACAATGTTTGTGGAGGAGTTTTATATATATATATATATATATATAAATTTATATACTTCTTTAAAAAGTTATCAATTTGAATATTTTTCATAACAATTATTTAACACTGAAGTAGACATAAGAAGACAGAGGTAACTCTTAACAAAATGCAAAATAGAAGCAATATTCAAATGTTTGTCCCCAATCTCTTGTAGAAATAAGTACATTTTAGTTTTCATTGTAATTTGTACTTTAGAATATGAAACTTACGCTTGATATATAGCCAAAACTATTCTCCATTTACACATTCAAGTAGAAGTTCTGGGAAATGTTTCTGATTATTCCACGAAATCGTTTCAACTTCTCGAGATATACAGCCAAAATAACATGTTTACTCCAAATAATGGCTGTAATTTGACCCATTAAGTTACTGACAATTTAAAGAGCATATGGAGGATTTCGCTTCTTGCTAGATTAATGGCTGTGAAACTTGGAGAGAAAACTTCTCGAATTCTCAACTAATAGTAATCCTAATGGCGCTAAATTATTCTCAATGGAAACTCCAGATATTTAGAAATATATGCACATTTGGCTCTGTTACTACTTTGTGAAACTTTATGATATCAAAAGTTTGATTACCATGTTTTTGTATTTCTCTTAGATATGGGAATGTATCCGAAGAGTTCCTGGACAATTTAGTCGCCTCAAAATCGTTTGAAATATTTGAACATACTACAATTTGTTTTGTTTTCATCGAACTTGTGTGTTAATTTCGTTTAAATTTGTTGAAAATGATCTCTCTTTGAAATATTCATCTACTAGAACACATGTTTTTGAATGTTTTTCTTAGTTATATATATATATATATATATATATATATATATATATATTATATTTTAAAATTGAAGAAGTTTTGGGAAACATGCTTGCATTTTTTTTAAGTATTCGATTATTCTATTTTTCAGAAGACTATCTGCTTATAGTTTTACGTTTGTATTAATATAAGAAATATTTTAATGAATAATTTTTTAAAGGTGAATAGGAAAATTTATAGAAATTTTATACACACAGAATTGGAGAGATTAAGTTCACATTTTCAATGTAATTAACTTCAGAAAACCTTGAAGTTAGTAGCACCGTGTTTTTGAACGCTTTATGAGCTATTAATGCTTTCCTAGAAATAAATTTTTATTTATTAGAAGAATCAACATTTTATAGCGAAGAGGTTACAACTATAGTTTGATTTTTATTTTGTTTCTATTGTTAATGCACTTCTGTTATTATATTACTTATACTTCTATTGTCTGTTTGGTGGCTTGGAGGCAGCCTTCCCGCTTTGTAAGAAGAAGTTTGGGGGTTCGATCCTGGCTGTAGTCGATAAATTTTCTTGATTTGAAACTCGTAGGCATGCATGCTATATGATAATGTGGTGTGTAAAAAATCTCTTGAAAATCATCTTGGCTTTGGTACTCTCGGCAATATTTAGCAACTGAAAAAAGCGTGAATTAAACTAATCCAAGCGTCTATATTTGGTAGTGAGAATTGCCCAAAGATAGCGCCACTTCTGAAATGGCTCCCACATTTGGGGACTTGCGGTGACTGCAAAGTCTTAGTTGCTAAAATGCAGCCTGATCGGGGATAAAAATTTTATTTCTGAATAATATACAAACTTTCATTTTAGCAAAAAAAGATACGAATTGTGTTATTAAACCCTTCAATGCCTTTTGTTAAGGCAATTAGAGCTACAATATGTTACGCAGTCGTATGAGAACCAAAAACACTTAAATGATACTTTAACATAGGAAAGAGAGGAACGTAGAAATGAAAGAATGAGTTTTAGTAGTTGTTGATCATAGGGTCCAAATAGGCGTCTCTTAGTGGGTTGCATAATACCAAATAGTAGATAAGAATAATTAAATAGCAATAAAAATTTTTTGTCTAGATTATCTTTTAAGTCCTGTATCTGTTGAGGATAACTTTAGTAAGAAAAAAGTAAATAACTGCCTTTTTCCACAATCGAATTTTAAAATGTCACCCCTTTTACCAAATTCGTATAGGAAAATGAGTATTTTCGAGAGTTTATATCTGCAGTTTCAATGGATGGTCTCACGTTCTTGATTCTCTCCCCTTAGTTCAGTGCTTCTCAAAGTTTTAATATTTGCGACCTAATATTTAATCATAATTTTCATCGCCCTACCCATACAATAACAATGTATTGAATTCAATAATACTATACTTTCATGATTAAACTACGAAACGACTTTAACCTCTTAATTGCCACCAGCGTATATAAGCGTCTCACTCAGTCAAAACGTTAATTTCCCAGGACGTATATATACGTCTTTTCGAAGTACTATCTTTTCTGTGCACTGCTGTCCATTTAATTATTCCGAAGACTTTGGAATGCAATAAAAGGACCTGGGTAATGTTTGCGAAGGATTTACTTATTTCAGATTATTTTCTTCTTTATTTTTTTCCTTCCAATACATCACATAAGCACGCCTACGTGGAAACTGGTTGGCATTGGGAAGCGAATCGCAAAACTATTAATCGGTATTTAAGGGATTAATTATAAACCATACAAATTATCAAGATAGGTGTTATAATTTTTGTTTATAATTTTATATATGACATTCCTATGGGTTAACTGGAATTATTAAACTTGTTCTTATCTTAATATTGTTAAATTAATTATCAAATACAATGTGTAGCACTGGTACATTTATACGTGTAATATCTTAGTGTGGATGTGCATTTTATTTTTTATTATGACAGATTGTATTTTGTTTGTTTTCTTTCAGTAAATTAACAATTTGTTTTCGACTTTTCAATGTGCTCGCCCTCCTCTTGTAGAGTTGCCACGTCCTCCCCTCAAGGGTGCGGCACCCCACAGTTTGTGAAACGCTGTTGTAGATGAAGCAGAAAATACTTTGACTTCGGATAGAGCAATAATCAATAATGTATTTTCTCAGATGCAGATTTTAAATTTGTTTGATTGGATATCACTTTGGATGGAAGAAGTACTAACTGCAGCGCATTACAACTTATCATCGATATGTGATATTATATTTTACTTAGTACATTCAGCCCTATTGAATATCTATACAAATTAATTGGGGAATAAATCTAATATTTGATGGTGTTATAATATTTAAAAACATGAGTATATGTAATACTGTTACGTAGATAGGGGTTAGGGGACTTTATGGAAATCAGTCGCGAAGAGCAAGAGAGTTCTCCAAGAGCATTGGCAATTTATCGTAGAAAAACACTCCTTTAAATGCAAGATACAGTACTCAAATTAGCTAAGTAAATCTCAGAAGGCCTTCAAGCATTCTACGGACTCAAACATAAATACTAATGTCTAAAATATAAGTATGTTTAAGATTATTTGCAAGCACTCGCTCGTCATATTCACCAACCGAAGTAATCACTAATCGCTGGTTGAATCTTCGTGGTAAAATCAGTACCAACTAATCACTAGTCAAAACAATACTGACTGAGTTTCGACGAGCTTGCTAGACCCTGTTTACAGTCTGCATGGATTTTTCTCGAAAAATCCACTTGCGTCATAGATCGCGTTATTGGTAGATTTATCCATTAATTCCTAGAAGAAATAATATGGTCACTAACACGCCAAAATGGTCCTTAATCGCCAACATGGTTGTCAAAAATGATGCCAATTTGGTTCTATCGTCAATATTTCACCAAGTTTACATTGAATCGTCATTATAATGTAAGGTACGGCGTTGCTTGTGAATATTAGAATTTTAACTAAAAATAAATGCATCAGAAAGTAATATAAGCGTGTTACACATCCAGATAGTAATTGTTTACACAAAATTTGTAACAATATACGTCATATATAGTTTCCAAAATGAAAATTTGGTTTTTTTTTGTTGATATTCCATTAATTAAATGTTTCCATCAAAATTTTAGTTTCTTGATTTTTTTTAATTATTTTTTTCCAATAAGCAGAAGTTCCCAAGGCATTGAGTATTTTTGGAATAAAAAACTTTCTTTTTCAATAATCTGTTGAGAATCACGAAAAAAACTAAGATTACAAAAGGAAATTTGTAATACTTCCATAAATGCGAAAAATATAAATGTCTTAGAACTTATGCCTATATTAATATATACTCATTTAAAATGATTCACAGGATTCTACAGTTCCACAAAAACTAGAGCTGAATCTCCAAATTTAGAGGCAAATGTTTAAATCCTTAATAACTACCCCAGTATGTGGCATTAGCATATTTGCAATCCATTTACGAAGCAATCCTTTCCTGTCTCGTCATAACCACTACTGTTAGAGCGAATCCTCTTCCAATGATAAGGATCCATTTAGAAGCTTTCAATTAGATTTGTCCGGTTAGTCGGAATGTTTGCCTAAGCCTTTCCATTGTAAGCTTCCTGTGTTAAGGTAATTTGCGTTAAATATGGAGATTCTGGCATGTATATAAGTCAGATGTTGTTGGGTTTGCTAAATGGACAGAGCGATTAGTTGTTAAGTTAACGTTTTAATTTTCGGTTATAGCTGGGAAGGTCAATGCCATTACTGCATTGAAAATGATAATGCATGGTTATGTGAATCACAGTAGTTTCTTATATCTGCTGACTATCAAATATTTTAAATTGCTAGATCAAAAACAATAACAATTATTACACTCTCAAAGATTCTGATGGTCATTTTTAGTTTTATATTAAATTCAAAATAAAAATAAATATTTTAAATAGTTTGATAATTATTAGATTAAATTTTCAAATATATTTTAGATAAAAATTATTTATGGAATTATCTAAAATTAACTAAAAGAAAGAGACAGAAACATGAGAAGGCTCAAAACATTTGAGAAATGTCTATTGGATGAGATTCTTTTTGAAGGAAGCACAGATTTTTATGAAGCTTGTACTGTTTAAAACTCATTCAATCAAGGACAAAACATTTTCCCTCCTGTGAAATTGAATGGAATCTTTACTGACTTCCAAATAACAACATAAATGGGGCTAGTATTAAAATGTTTCAAATTAAATAACAAAAATAAAATACATCCTAATGCGTAAAATAAAGTCAATTATGTACTCATATTGTCATATGCATATATACTTGAATTTTATTTGATAAGTAGTTTGAAAAATTAAATAGTGGTATGAAACATTTTTTTTATTTAAGGTAAATTTAGCAAAGAAAGGCATGGACTACGTCCTTCCCTTTAAAAATCTTATATTAACATCATTCTGCATTTATGACAAAATAGACCATTTCCATAAAAACCAACCATTTTTTGATATGATCATAGTTTTTTTTTATCATTAATTTACCTTCTTATCAACTCTAATTATAGAGAATAATTAGCAAAATGATAAAGAAAATCTGCTTATTGAAATAACAAGCAATAAAGTATGCACTTTTCTGAAACATAAAAAAAAAAATCATTCTTGAAATTTTTTCCTTAATTTAAAAATGGAAATGATTTTAAATAAGGACTCATTTTGATGATTATTGCTTCTGGTGAATTACCTGTGTGTGTGTTTTGCTACTATGAAAATACCTATAATACTTCATACAAAAATATGTGTATTGATAATTTTTTTCATTTAAATAATGAAAAAAGTGCAATATGTTATAAGTATTGACGTCATTGCAAATAGTCATACACTCACTTTTTTTTCAAATGTATTAGACTACTTTTAAGAAGAAATATATTATAATAATTGGTCTTTCTAACTTTATTACATTTACTCAGTATAGGTTGAAAATGATAAATAATAATATTAATTTGCATTATGACTCTAAATTACCTTAAGTGTAAATTCGATATTTTTTTTTATATCTTAGTTATAAAATACAAATGATTTTAGTCAAGTATTTTTACTGAATAAAAAATGAAAATCAATGCAAAAAATTATTTTAAAATGTAGTATTCTAGAAAAGGCTGAAATCTCCGTGCGAGGAAATATGTTTTATTATGCAATGTGCATGTGTAATGTTATGCAATGTGCAATCTACAAATTTGCGATTGATTATTCTCATAACTCTTGCACATATTCGAAATGGGAATATAATTTCATTGAATTACACATACAATGTAGATTGCGAGTAAAAGCAGGAATTCGTATTCCCATTTCGAACATGTGCAAAGTTTAGGAAAATGATCAATCGCAAATATGTGGATTACACATTGTAAAACATTGCACATTCACATTGCATAGAAAAAAATATTTCTAATCTACATATTTGCGATTGATATGTAGATTAGAAATACATTTTTTTATGCAATGTGAATGTGTAATGTTAGACAATGTGTAATCTATATATTTGCGATTGATATTTAGATTAGAAATACGTTTTTCTACGCAATGTTAATTTGCAATGTTAAACAATGTGTAATCTTTATATTTGAGATTGATCATTTTCAAAAATCTTGCACATGTTCGAAATGGGAACATGAATTCCTGCTTTTACTTGCAATCTGCATTGTATGTGCAATACGATGAAATAATATTCCCATTTAGAATATGTACAAGATTTATGAAAATAATGAATCGCAAATATGCTGATTACACATTGCTACAAATAGATGCATTGAGCGGTACATTGCGTACAATACTTGTCTTACCCTGTCCTTGCAGCATGGAATACAGCAGTAAATGTTTACAAAAAGGCCATTCTACTTTTGGTGCTTTACCACTAAATTTACACTATACAGAACAATTCTCAATGTAAATATATACTAATATTTTGGCATGGTAGTGAGATTTCACTTACACATCATTTATAATATCCACTGAAAAGGGCTTTTCGAAAGCGGATGACACAATTTCCTTTCTGGTAATTTTCCTAAGTGCTAAAAATACCAAACAAAGAAATTGACGGTTGTATGCAGTTAATTATAACATCAGTGTGTTCAAGATATCTATTTATTGGTCTGATGCCCTTCTAAAGTTTTATGATTAAATATTTTAATATATTTCACTCTCAGAATGTTTAGACATCAGAATATTAATTTTTAACTTCAAAATTAGGGAGATTATATGTGGTATAAAAGAAGAGCATGTAAGTACTTCACAAAATATCAAGACACCTGTCTTGATTCACAAGTTATCGGGTTGAAAAAAAACTTTTAAGATCTTGGTTTTTTCGAGTAAAATTATAGTGAAATAAAAAGTGTGTAAATTACTCTAATTTTAAGGCTGTTTTCGGCTAATGTTTAAGTATAGGACCCGAACTCGGAATATTTTTTCAGATATAAAAGTACTCAAACATTAATATTATATTCTGGCTTCACTATCCTGTAGAGAATCATTTGTTTTATCATACTACTCATTTTATTCCGAGTTGATACATTTTTCTTTTATAAAATTTGTTTCGCAATTTTTCTCCTATGCCGTAATGTAAAATGAGCTATCCCTTTACATGTTAAAAAGAAAAACTAATTATTTATGAAATATTTTGAAATTTTAGAAACACTATATTGTAAACAAATGCATGAGTTACAATGTCACAAATTTTTATAAAAATTGAAGCATTTTTTCTGTTTGAAAATGTGCTCCGCGTTAACTTCACATTATTGTGTATATGGCGAAAACAGCCTTAAGAAGTCTGTATTTTGAAAAGGATATTTAATTCTATTTAAATAAATAATCGTTAAAATCGTTAATAAGTTACTTATATATCCATACATTGCACATGTTGGTTTAATTTACTAAAAAAGCCCCAACGACACTTCTGTAGGAGAATCAATTTTATTGGGAGTGTGATAATGCATCAGCATGCATGAGTATTGCCATTCAGGACTTGAAATATTTGCAGCTTCAACTGCAACATCAGAAGAAAAATATATAAATTTACTGTTTAGTGTAATTATATTAGCTTAACACACTATAAATCAGCACGAGGGCGATTACGGACCTCATAATTTTTAACCTTGGTCAAGTGACGAGGACAACACCTGAACTACCACTTCCTATTCAACCTACCACACCATCCCGAAATGAGGTCTGTGGGACTGACATATTTAAAGTACATCAACATCTTCTATAGGGCGGGTATTTATTTTCCATAGTAACATAAAAATATTATTTTGATGTAGTGTGATTGCTTAAGCGTTTGATGACGTACTTCGATTTTAGTTACTTTAAAATATTCAAATGAAACCAGAAATGTATGAATTAAATTAGCCCAACTTATTCAATTAAAATACAAGTAATTCAACTCAGAAATTTCCATGTGTGTAAAATAAATCCAAATAAATTTTTCAAAGTGTTGTCAAAATTAATTTGAGGAAAATAAAGTTTTTATTTCACATAATATATTTTTTGAAACTTTTTATTGTTCTATAGAGTTTGAAGTATTTTTTTTCAAGAAAGATGTTGCTTTATGTTAAACAAATATGAAATACAAGTATAAAAAGTATAAAATATTACTTACATAATAAATTTTAAGAAAATCTTTCGATGCTCACGTAAAGTTAGATTTTTACCATCAGCTAATATTTTATTTTGTGGTTTTAGGTATTTCTGTGAAACATTAAAGTTTTTTTTTATTGAGGATTCTTAGACAGTAAATTCAACTCCATGTTTTTTTTTTTTTTGGTTTTTTTTTCAAACACAGCCAAATTTTTCTCAAAAATTGAAAAAAGAAAAAAGTTTCATTTCATCAAATTAATTTTACTTTTTCTCTCCCCTTCTGAGTTTTTTATCGGATAAAAAACAAAGCATCTCATCTCTCCCAAGAACAGACTCAATCTAAAAGTAATGCAATTATAAGATTTTTTCCTCTTTTCGGGTTTGGGTAATAGTTCCTTTTTTCAACATGTTTGCTTCCAATCTATATTTTTTTATCTTGAAAGAAAAAAAAACGTACTGATCCAAAACATTCTCTTCGTTAACGCTAGATGATACCAAATTTTGTTCATTTTTTAACAAAACAGAGGCAAAAAGGTAGAAGGTAAAATATATTGAAAGCCGTAGAAATAAATACAAAGAAAACGAACAAACAATAAAGTAAATATATTAAATTTTTCTTCTTCCGTTACCAGAAGGAATTTCTTTAATGATTTCTTACAGTAAATATAAAAAGTTTTTCTTTCGTGAAAGTTTCTTCTATTTTTAGAAAAAAAAGGCTTTGAACAATGTAGGGAAATAAATTAGTTTCAAATCTTATTTAACGAAATACAAAATCATAGAGCTAAAGTGCCTTGCTAATATATATGTACATATTTCAATTTTGTTTCCTGATTTTCTAAGAAAAACATTATATTGAAAACAATTAAAGAAATATTTTTTTTACATTTAAGGAACTTTTTTAATTGATTTAATACAAAATAAAAATTCAATTTACTACCATTCAATTTTTATTAACAATTTACAATGATTATCCGACCATTTTAATATTTTTACTTAATTGCTCTAATAGCATATACAAAATGTTTGAATATATTTTTTCAATTATTTTTATGTTTTCAAGCACACACCAGTGTTTTGGTAACTTTCAAATATAGAGTAAATGCAATAGATTTTGATTTTCTTTCAGTTTCTTTTATACACATTTAAACTTCAAACGTTTTATTATAGAAAAATTACATTTTTAAGTTATAGAAAAATGGTTTCCAATCATTAAAAAAATTACAAATTTATTTCACTTTCATGTTATAATTTTAAAAAAATCCCGGTAAATTAATCAGTATAAAATGCAAAATAAATAAATAAATAAACAAAAATAACTTTATTGTGAATATATAAATTGATCAAAGTTTAAAAATTGCATATTTTGTAAAAGTATTCACTGCAGCATTTTCGTAATTACATTGAAGTAATAGTTCATTTTTTTAAAATCGTAAGTGTATTGGTAACATTAAGTAAATGTTTGTTTACATTATGAAGTTATTAATTGTTTACAGGCTTTAATTTTTCTCTAATATAATAAAATATGCTTATAACATTTGCTAAGAATACTGTATTTCACTCAATAATGCTATTATGTTCATAACAACAGTAAAAAAGGGGGAAATAATAGTTAATTATGTAATAAAAGATTTCAACTTTTTAAGCGCTTTCAAATTTACAGTAAATGATGTAAAAACATTTGAAGAAAAATGAGCTAAATCTGATTTTTGAATTACAGTCACTAGTTAATTAAAAGAGTTGGAATGATAATAATGTTCAGTTTCAAAAACCAATCGCCATCTCCTTTCTTATAATGTGTAAATTTGCAGATTGCTCATTTTATAAACAAGAATTTAATACTTTTGTGGATGGCATTTCTTGTTTAATCTTCATGAATTATTTCAATAAAATGGCACACATGATTAATAACAACATAGATGGTCCTATGAACCCTTAATTATATCTAAATCAGAAAAATTTGATTTTTAGCTCTGACAAGTAGTGTTAACTATATATAAAATTCTACCCTTCTCTATTATGACATTGAATTCAAAAGATTAGTAAACTCATTAGTAACTTATGTTCAGAGTCACGAAGGTTTTGAATGTTGTATATGTATATATAGTTTTATTTTTTAGAGGAATGTAACTTCTAACCAGTAGCGCATAGAAGAATTCTTCAAGGGGGGTGATCAGGGTTGAAAGTCCACCATTCTTGTGTATCATGCTTCTTTTGATTTTGTTGATTTCCAGGAACAAAAAACAGTAAAACACTAATTATTGTTTAAATAATTAACATTATTAGCAACTAATTATTGATTAATTATCAAATTAATAATTAATAACAAATACTTAATTAAATTTTACGTAATATATACTTAGAAATATAATCAATCAGAAAAAAATCAAGGGCTTTTTGAGGGGGGTCCAAGCCCCTAGGACACCCCCTTGTGTGCGCCACTGCTTATAACCGAATACTTTCTTTCCACAAAGACATTTAAGGGGGGAAGGTATTTTTTATACAAATGTCTTTGAATTATTGGTTAAAAATTGTTTTCTGCTTGTAACTGACGTATATAGATTACGTAAAACACAAAATTTGGGTACGTGTGTGTTCTCAAAATACTACAAAATACTAACCATTTAATTTTTTAAAGAGAAGTTTTAAAATTTAGGAAGGGATTTTAAAATGCTACTCTTCTTGCAATAATTGAACGTGCACACACGAAATATTTGATTTACAAATATGTCAAGCTATCTATGATAACAAAATATTGTATGGGTTTACTGTAGCATGATTGATATTCGCAAAATACTTATTTTTGTGAATTGTTATTAAAAATACCTTGATAAATGCATTGTTTTTGTTGCATGTACTGTTAGCAATAGGTAAAAAAAATTCAATGCATTGGATACGATAGAAAAAAAAAGTCTTAGCATTTTAAATGATCATAAATGAGTTATTTTATCTTTCAAAATAATTTTTTTAAATTTTTTTATTTATTTATTATTTTTATTTATTTCTTTATTTATTGGCACATAGGGATGTAAATAAAAACAAACTTAAAAATTATCATATTTCTGATTTTTTTTTTAAACTTAGAACATTCAAATTTTGTGAGATTATAGCTAAGCATACAAAAAAAAACAATTTAGACCAAAAAATTTGTTTGAATTGTTGACCGATTTGTGTGAATTGAATAGAACTGTGACCCGTTAAGTGAAAAATATTCTGCCGCGAATAGTTTAATTTAAACTGATACCTTTGCTACAGAGGAAAAACAAAAAGCAAAAATTTTTATATTAAGATTCCACAGAAACATTTACTCGTATTCTTCTTTTAGAAGTTGAAAATTTTTGGATTTTTCTTTCAAAGTAGGTATAAATTAGTACTCTATTTTTACTTTGTTCCTATTAAAAGTTATTCTTAATTTAAAATAATATTTATTCCTATTTCAAAAACATTGTGTGCTCCTTAGTTCAAAAATTGTACTTGTAACAGATCCAACAACTCCCTCTAACGGACAGACAGAGACTGTTTCAAAATGACCTTAATCCTTCGGCTAGCCGTAACCAGAATGCTTTGATAGTAAACATGTAAAGCGGTATCAACTCTTGTTCATGTATTTTCTGTGTATGTTACTTTTCTTTCTGATGTATTTGAATAAATCTAAATATATAGCTAGCGATATTAAATCAGAACGATAATATTTTAATCTACATTTATGATTGTATCTGTGTAGATACAACAAAGACTCAAAAAATACAGCACTTTAACTTGGCAGAAACTCAGAACAAGATCTCTAGGGAGGTTGCACCTTTACCTTTAAGATCCTCCCTTACTGACTGTCCTGTACTGACAGTTTCTTCCACTTTGATCTGAAAAATCTATTGCAAACTAGCAAATTCACCATGATAACCATCTTAGACAGCAGGCTCTGGAAGTTATTAGATGCATTCCTAATGACCACTGCAAGTCTATACCGACGGTAGTCGGACAAAAAATCGTATTGGCAGTGGTATTTTTATTGCTAACCGTCCTCCCCCTGGAGACTACAATAAATCAACACAAACCTAGCAATTGCTCTTTCTTCAGGGGCAAGTTCATTGTGTTTAATGTAGGGATTAAGGATTATGGATGACTATGGATTTTATCGGAGTGATAGCGTATCGTGCTTCGACACCACAGGTCTGAGGTTCTATCATCGGGCTGGGCAAGGTCTACTCAGCCTTTCATCTCTTCAGTGGGTCAATAAATGAGTACCAAGCTTGCTTGGGGACACTAGGGGGTTTGCTTTAAACTGATTAAAGCATCTGCTCATGCTCCTCAATGCCCAATGGTCACGTATATTGAGATGGGCACAGCAGGCCTTGGCCCTCACGGGCTGTTGTGTTACTGAGTTTGAGGTTTTGTGGATTTTATCGGAAACCAAAGTGCACAACATTATCTTAGTGTCTGGTCCTCCACAAACAATGAAACCAGCGTATCTATTCTGTTCAAACTCAGGAAAATCTCTCAGACCCACGGTGTTCATCTCCAATGGATCATTTTAGATGTTAACATTAGTGGAAATGATATAACTGATAAAGACTGACCAAAGCTGGAAAGTGAGGGTGAGAATAAAACAGTCACTGGTTCTTCGCTTAATTAACAAGAACTTTGCACAAATGCAAGATCTAAACTCAATTTAATACGGCATATCCCACCTACGCACTAATGGTATACAAGAAAATACCCCTGTCTGTCTGCTGGAAATCAAAAAAGTCACCGTAGTTCTCAAACTTCTCTGGATAGACTAACGAGTGGTCCCCTTAAATGTTAAATCTTTAATGTTAAATGTTTTCCCTTCGTATTTAGACGTGCAAAAAATGTTGTGACTATCCAGGTTCACCAGATCACATTCTGTGTCGCATTGGACATTCTAAGGGAGACTTAACATACGATTCCCTTATTATTATAGATTTTTTGGTGGTCAACAATGTGTCAGATTTTTCAAGCATAAGCACAAAACAACAACATTTATGATATTCAGTACTGTATTTAAGGTATCCGACTACGTTCGAAACCGTGATTTTAAAAAAGCGCTTAAATGGATACTTTTCATGGTATTTAGTGTCACTTAGATTAGAATACATGTATACAATTGTTTTAAGGACATTTTGACAAAAAAAACAAAAAAACTATTTAAATACAATATTTGGGCAAAAAATTAACTTGTAATAATTTTTTTTTTTCCAAATGTTCTCCTTTTGTGATAAATGCTTCTATTATAATAATATTTCGCCTGTGTATAGCTCCGAACTCTGTACAGAGGCTCGACTAGAATTTTTAAAATATATAACTTTGAAGTGGGTTTATCCATATTTTACGACTACAGAGGGGAGCAATTTTAAGAAAAAACACTAATAATTATTTAAATTGATAGTAACTTTGAAAATAATGTGAATTTTAAAAATTCTAGTTCAGCCTCTGTAGAGAGGTCTGAGCTATATACAGGCAAAATATTATTATAATAGAAGCATTTTTCACAAAAGGAGAACATTTGGAAAAAAATTATTCTAAGTTAATTTTTTCCCAAAGTACTGTGTTTAAATAATTATTTTGTCAAAATGTCTTTAAAACAATTTTATACATGCATTTTAATCTAAGTGACACTAAATATCATGACAATTGTCCATTTATGCGCTTTTTTTAAAATCATGGTTCCGAACGTAGTCGGATACCTTAAATGCATTTTTAAGCTATTAAAATGATTGGATACAATCGGATGGTTATTGTAATAACAGTTGTAGCGTCGTTGATTGTTAGGGATTAAATAATTGTAAAAGAATTGTTAAAATATTTAGTATTAAATATATATTTTATTTAGCTTAACTCCATGGCGTGACATCCCATGAGGGCCAATGCCTATGTTGCCCAACTCAGTATACGCGATCTTGGGTCCTGAGGTGCAAGAGCAGATGTTCCGGTCAGGTGGTCAGTCTGACTCGATACCCCTGTGTTAAGTTCCCAAGAAAGCTTGATACTCATTTTATCGACCCACTGAAAGGACGAACGGTTGAGTCAACCTTCCCAGCCCAGGGTTTAAATATATATTTAGTGTAGAAAAATACTAATTGCAATTTTATCGGAATAGATAGTTTTTGGGAATAAAAATTTTAAATCAAAATATTATTTTTTCTATCACATTCAATAATAAGAAAATAGTATCGTCTTTAAAAAGGATTACATGTACAACGAGCTGTTTTGAAACGTACGAAATATATTTAACTCTATTGTATTTGATGGAGTGTAATTTCAGTCAAACTAGTGTTGGCATGATTATATAATTATGTCGAAACGGTGAAATAAAGAAAATTTGTTTTGCATGATAACTAACTATCCAAAATCATTCTTTCTTAAGTTTTTAAGCCAATTAAAGATTTAGTATGCTGATATCTTTACTATTCTTGAAGATATTTTGTATTATTAGTGTTAAAAAATGTAAAACTCCTTTTAAAAATGTAAAAAACTCATTCATAAAAAACCAAACGGATTAAAAAGGATACATAAAAATAATGATTTTTCCATCTGATATACATTATAAATGATATTTATAGAAATGCCTCTAATTAAGCAAGAACAAATTAAATTTTGTCAAATACACTATATATATATATATATAATTATTTGTATTTATTAAATCATATAAAATAAGAATCCTAATTGCTTTATCATTATTCCAGATGGGTAGAATGAAAACGTCTTTATCATTACATCGATTCTGTTACAGTTTACTTCATGTTCGCCATTTTGACTCAAACGTTCCGTTCAAAACAGCTAAAATAATCAGTTTGAAAAGTATTCCTGTGAACAAAATGCCGAACATATCCCGTTTAGACTGCTAAAAGTTATTCCAACTTTTCGAATACAGTGGTCGGAATATTTTGTTTACCAAAAATAATGGTCACGTTTCAACTCATTATGCAAACAATAATTAAAAGAACATGCGAAAGAGCTCGTTTTAGGCCAAATTGATAGTTGTCAAAATACATTCGGTATAAACTTCTCTAATTTTCTCTGCTAATGATACCGATTCCTGCGGTAGTAGAGTCAAGGTTTTTGGAAACCATGTTGTTATGCCGCTTTAGAGCCTTGGTACAAGCAGATGCAATAGATGAGGATTCTATTGCATTGGTTTGGAATTCTTGATTAAAAATAAAGATCAAATAAAGGGAACGAGTATCATTTCCTTACTACGAATAAGTGTCATTTTCTATCTTTAATACTTGTTTTCGTTCCGCTAGAGAAGTCATAAGGGTTGATCACTTTTGAGCCTAGTATATTTTTAATCAAAATTGTGTTTTCTAGAAAATCAAACAATATTTGTATTTTTATTATGTGATTTAGCTTTCTTAAATGTTATTCTAAGATTAAAAGTAATGCAATCTGTTAACAACTAAAATACCAGTTTAACTTGTAGACTTAGGGAATTATCATTTATGCATAATTATAAATTAATACTAGCTTCCACTAAAGTATTATATTTATTTTATTATTATGGCTAATTTTTGTAACCAAATGTTGATGATAAATAAATATAAAGTATTTTCAGTAAGTGTATTGTTAATAGTGAAATCTTAAGTATGTGGTTATTTACAAAGCACAGAATATAAAAACTATACAGTAAATAATTAAAAACATTTTTTTAAATTGTTTCAATCACATCAGAAAAAAATTGAATGCAAATTAAATTTTTTGAAATGTTTCATCATGATCTATGTGAACCAGCAAGAGTTGCGTTGCAATTAATCAGCATGCTTAAATTATTGTTGCTTATTTGCTTATTGCCACTGGACTCTCACTCCAATTCACAACATCGAATCAGAGGGATAAAACACGAATTTTTTTTTCATCTTTTCATCTCTTCATACGGTTGGGGATGTTATCAAAGCTGACTTCAGATATTGCAGCTTTTTTCGCAGAATGCTTTTTGTAGGCGGTTTTGGAAAAAGGCGGACTCGAAATAACCAATTGAAATCATTCTCTTTATAGTCCAATATGGTTCACTAAAAATTTTGGTTTCCGTATACTCAAGGCATTCATAAATTAACTCGAAATTTGCGAGCATCCTGTTGCACAAACTACTTAGCAAAAGTTCATGGAATTTAGGGAAGGTCATAATGAGATTATGAAAATTTTATCTTGCTCAAATACATTTTTAAGCGATACCACTAGATGATTCTATGCAAAGTGAAAATACCCGCGCTTGGAAACTTTGCTATCAAAATAACTGCAAGTTTGCCTGTAACGCTATATATGCTATAAAGCTATATAGTTTAATAGCTGCGATACGTGCACCGAAGTCATGTATGTTTTCTTGCTAAGGAAAATGATGCTCACTCTGAAATTTTTTTTTTTCAAAATCAAGAGAGTCGGCTACAAAAGGTTTAAGAAAACTTTGATCTTTGAAGAGGTTACGAGAAGATTCACAGTTAATGGTATAAAAATGCATTTTTATAAGAAATTTAAACAAAAAAATTATTGGCCGTTCATCCATGAAAAGGTTGAAAGATAATTTGAACTACAGGAAGTGAATTTTATAGCGACATAAATGGAGGAAGACACGGTATCACCTTATACCTTATCACGGTTTAAGTACTGTGTGCAGCGAATAGTGGAAGCTGGTAAACAACTTCATGCCACTGAGTGACATTTACACGCAAAGACCTTTATAAGTTGTGGCTTCTACTTCAGCCTTTATCAAATGTTATAGTAAATAGCAAACCATTGCATTTTAGTTTCTTGTAGGATGTGTGAACGAAACTGAATAGCCTCTACTCCTATCTGGATGGTGTGGTTCACACGTAAGGCTTCCACATTAAGATATCAGAAAACTTTAAACAATTTCTAAAAATTCCATTACACCCTTCGCATGTAACAGTATGATATGGCGCTACTGTAGCATTTATTCTGGGTTCATTTTTAGATTGTAGTTTTTCTACAGTAGCGTTACTAATCAAAGATAAGGCTCGTTGCAGGATTTCACGATTTCAGTACGAAACGTTCGGTGTTTTCTCCCAATAACAGAGCTTATGCTAGATGATTCTTCTCCAAACATAGCTTGTTACATTAAACAGCTGCTCTACTATCTTTTTAGTGATGACTTATATATCAGCTTTCAGTTCTTTGATTTACCAACAAGGTCACCAGAATTGAATTATCATTATTTTTGGATGGTAGATACCACAATGAGATTAGATCTACCGAGGTTTTAACACCTTTCACTACAGCTTTAAATACCCCATACCCCGTCATACATCCAATATTCAATGACATACAAACTTTCAATTATTATAAATGTAATTTTTACGCTGTGAAGTAGTAGTAACAGACAATGACGAACAGCATTTTTCAACATGAGACTGTTAAATGGCGTTTTGCTTTTTTTTATATACCGGATCACCAAAATTTCTATTAAAATTAAAAATTTCATAAAAAAAGGAGTATACTATATATGATAAAGAAGTGAGGTTTTTTAGAAAGAATTCACGAGGAAGGTCGATGTTTATAGGAGCAAAAAATGTTTTATTTAAAAAGTCATCAGTAGAGAGCACTGAATACCCAAAACACAATGAATGAACAGGACAACAGTGTGGTAGAATGGTTTGAAGAAACTGGCTGTGCTTATGGAATCGGCCATGTTACTTATGTCATTTTTCAAATTTCATGAAATTCTGCTAAATGGTTTTTGTTACAGTCTTCTCCCAAGTTTCAAATTTAATTGTGGAAATCTTGTTATATGCGTGTGCATATAATTATGTGTAGGTATATATGTATTTCAGTATCAGATGTAAGCAAATTATAGGTTTTATTTTGTAATATTGAGCTGAAGGTACTATACATCTGTGCCTTTTGTTGATCTTTCAAGATATCTATAAAATAACATTTTGACAAAACATAAATAGTAAATTTCAGAACAAAAGAACATGCTTTAACCTTTTTTTACTAGGTAATTTTATTAAATATAAGATAAAAAGATGATATAATATGAAACAAAACTAAAGAAAGAATTAGAATATAATAAAATTCAATCTAAAAGCACACTATGTCAAGAAAGTAAACTCTCTTTTACTTAAATTGAATCTAGTATAAAAGAGATATACTTTAAACCATATACTTTAAACTTAACTATAAAACACTTCATTCAAACACATGCACATGCTGTCCGTATATATATCTAAAGACATGTGAAAAATATAATAGATATATATAATGGTCCTCACATGAAACTCCTTCATTATATATATATATATATATATATAGTATCTCTATGAACATGTTATTTAAAGGATTTCAATAAAACTGAAAAATAAAATTACAAGAAATAAAATAATCATTGAAAATTCTTTATATAAGAACTTCAAGATATATTCATTTTATCTTCCGATAGCAATCTATTTTCACATTCTCTGTAGTGCGTTCATTTACGAACAACAGTAAAACAATTGCAGAAAAGGCAATAATGAATCCAGATGCAAATACCTAATTCCTCATAATCTTGTTGAAATATAGTATTAGCAAATAACCAGTGCAATTACATTGCAATTAACTTTTTCTTCCATTTTCTCAACCGTCACAACAATTGCTGTCTGAGTACAATTTGTATCAGAAATAAAAACTCACTGGGGACTAGCAATTAGATCGTCCATTTAATATGAATATTTGTTTATTCCATTCTTCCTTTTGGGAGATATGTTAAATAGCTCGGTCTTATTTGCTGAATTATGATTTGACATTTTGTCTACATTTGCTTGTTGAGATTCATATACAGTTACAGATAAGTTAGAGAAATCTAATTGCAAGTGATAAAAAAAAATCGTCTCTAGATTTCTGTGTGAAATTTGCCTTAAAATACTATAATGTTAACGAACAGGTTAAAGTAGTATATTCAGTACAATTCTTAAGAATAAAAGATATTATAAAGCTGAGCTAAAGAAAATTGACAGACGATAAAACGTTGCGGTTTCCTGAAGCAACACTTTTTCCTGCTGACAGAATGAATCAGACCTTATGAATATAACTTACAGCTGCATTCATAGATGTTTTCTTATATATATATATATTTATCTTGAAATATATTGATTATTAATAAATTTCTAACTTAAATACTGTAATAAAGTTGATTTATTTTTTTTAAATGTACGAACGCGTATTTTCAATTCGAAGCATTACTAAAAATATTCGAGATAGAAACTTCATGTTTATAGGTTATTCTTTAGATTTCTCTGTAAAGTTACCGTTTAAAGTAATACATTTCTGTAAGAGTTTCTTCACGCTTCGAATGTTGGTGTTGCAGGTTGAGTGTTCAGCAGATTGCGTCGAAATCCATTGTCCAACCTCTTGAATAACATCATTTGTGATATCAAATCCACAAACCCACAGTCTTCTTTTTTTGAGTTCTGAGTATGTAAAAATTTGTATGGGGTGTTATCGAAACATGCTGAGTGTGTCAAACTTTTGCAGGTATATATATCTCTTCAATTCCTTAGCTGTACCGCAAGATAAGTGAGCAGGTGCAATGTCAGCAAAAAGACAGACGTCCTTAGTGATCCTGTTGTGTTGTTTTTTGATCAGATCATCATTACAAATTGTTTGCAGTGATAGTGCGCAGTATTAGATTAGTGATGGCGTGATCCTTCTCAGAGATTCTGTTAAGATAATTTCATGACAATTCCAAACCACTTAGTCATCTTGTTGGAGAGGAGTCACTCTCTTTTCCCCCTTCTTGTTCATCTCTTTGACCTAGGAATCATTTAGATAGGACCTATCACAGCAAGTTACTAAGCCAGCAAATACAAAGAACTGTTAATAAACTGAATATGCCATTTTTGACGATTTTATAATCATTCTGTAGCGTGCCGTTATTTTACGAATGATATAGATTGAAATGTTTTGCAAATCCACACTGTTTCATTTCCATCCATAATTATTCGCAAGCAGTTATTAATTAATTTGTTTGTCATTATTTATTTGGATATTTTTAAACAAAGGGCGGATTATGATTAGCTATTAGCCAAATGCCTTTATTTTAAATCAGACACAAAATCAGAATACTAAGATGATTTATTATGTAATTTTAGTTAAAATAATTTACAGTTAAAAAAAACTAAAAAACACCCTTTTATATTTAATGGAACTAAGTTGTAACTTAATCTTTTAGTCGCTAAATTTGGAATTACCAAATCTAGAAATGGGATCTGGAATTAGTTGCCAAATGCGAGATGCGATTTGAAAATGGGAAATAGTTTTCCTGGTGATCCTGATCAGAACAATGGAACAAAATTATTAAATTATTGCATGGTCATCGGTCCTGGACAAGTAAGCAAAATTTTGAATTACTCTGACCTTTTAAAGTGGTTAAAAATTAAGTTCAAAGATTCCGTTATATACAAGTGAAGCTTATAAAAGGGTATTAAAAATGGATTGATTTTGTGTAACAGATAGAAATAGAATTATTTATTCAATATCTTGTGATAGTATATTAAATTGTCTTAAATAGAGTTTTAAAAAATATTTTAGCTATTAAAAAAAGCAATTCCGTTATCGTTAAATATTCTTTTCTTAACGAGTCACCCGTTTGTTAGATATTTATTCAAACAGAAGCTGCGGTTAAATATTTTCATTATGAAATAACTCAGTTAGCACCGAAACACCCTTTGCAGGAAAAATAAATGTGTAAAAATATATTGAAAGAAAAAAATATATTTTGTACAAAATATTTACATTGCTTATTTGGTTTCAATTTTTCATTATTTATATGACTGGAAGCAATATTTCAGAAACATACCGATTGATCCAGATATTTCATATTCCATTTAAAAAAAAATCTAACTGAAAAATATAATACAATTTAAAAGGATGTTAAAAGTTCAAAAATAAGAATAAAATCGTTAAAAAAAATTAAAACGTACGAGAAATTTTTTTTTAAAAAAAATCTTGTTTATTTATTGTATTGCAAGTTCATGTTTATCTTTAAAGAAGGAAACTGCTAGAAATATGCAGAACGGGGAAAAAGCTGCATTTAGATAAAAAAAAAATTAGAAAAGGAAAAACAATTTCGTTTTTCTCAATAGCATTACGATTGTAAAAATAGAAGTAGTAACGATTAAAGTTTTTACATAATCCCTTGAGGCATTCGTAATTATTTGGAATATTTTATTACTAAAAAGTTGAAAATGTGCTTAATATAAAAACAATAGCATGCGGGTGACATATAAAGAATTATTTTTATAGAAATATAAAAAGTAAGCAAAATAAATACATATAAATAAAATAAATACACATAAAGTAAAGGAAGCATTCTACGGTTTTTTTTCGAATGTGAACCAAACGATTTAACCTTTAAGGATCTCATCGGTTTTTAATATTTCCATAATATTTCTATTTTCTTAAATATTTCAGTAGGATAAAATCATATGGTCGTCTTATTTATTTTTTAAAACGAATTCCCCTTTAAGTATTAGTCTTAAAGTTTAACAAAATATTTTCTCTATCAAATTAATTTGATTCTGAGCTGCTTCATTCTAAGAGATAAGGCTACTAAAAGTAAATTAATGCAATTCTGCCTAGGGCTGTATTAATCTAAAAATAATGAGTGAAAATGTGTACTTAATATAGTCTACATTTTTTTTTTTGAATATAATATAAGGAAAAGAACAATACTTTAGAATTTTATCTGTTAAAATATAGCATGTGCTTAGTATTATATAAGCCAATATATATATATATATATATATTACGCGTCTCCAGTTCACCTACACAATATTTTTTTTATGAATACTTACAAAAAGAGAACAGTTCTTTTTCTTTGAACTTGATTTCAATTTTCAGATTTTGGTTTTCCTCCCAATTTCTTTATAATACTCTATAGCAATGCACTTCAAAGGAATCATTAAACAAAATACGATAAATAAGAATTTTTATTAAAAATTTGATTTCTGAATATTAATAAAATAAAAAGGATTGGTAATTATGTTTAAAAATCGGCATGTTCAATTTAAACACTGGATATTTAAAAGAAAACACAAAAATCTTTTGTTTAACATTGTTTTTTAAATTCGATAAACCAATTTTATGAGAAAAAACGAAAACATTATTGATTATTTGAAGTTTCATTCCCTGTTTAAAATAAAAAATTTTGATGAAACTTTTCAAAATATGTTTTTATTGAATGGGGAACGATGATACGACATTATTTCTAAAGCCTCGCATCTAGATATTGTTTTTATTCATCGTTTGGTTATTTCTTTTATTTGTTTTATATCTGTTCACTAGATCATTTCAGCTATTCAGTTCTTTGTGATATATATTGTTTGCTTTCATTGTAATAGAATTCTGCAGTTATATATATACATATTATTCTGCTTTTGTTTTAGAATTAATATGGCTGTGTGTGCGTGTACTACATTTCTTTTTTTTATAAAAATATAATAATATTTCGAGGAAAAGTGTTCCCCTCAAATGAAATACAACGTTTTCACTCTAACTCAGTTTATAATCTGATTGTTTCCTTATTTTTAAATTAAATAATGCATATAAGAAATTCATCTACATCCGCATTAATGAAAAAGAAAAAGAACAAATATGTCTAAATACAAAAAATAATATGTTTCTTACTATTTAAAAGCCCAATTTGTTTATTCTACTTTTGTGAAATTAAAATATTCGGTAAAATAAAGAACCAAAAACATTTTTATAAACATATATTTAAAAACAGTTTTTGTCTACAAACTACGTTTCGATTCTAAATTATAAATTCAGAATCAACAAACAGTTTGTAGGCATCATTACATATGACCTTTAACACATTTGAAAAATAAAATACCTTAGAATTTTTGCTAATATTTTCCTTTTCAATTTCTACTATTCGTTCACTCTCTTCCTATATATATATATAAATATTATTATATATATATAATTTTTTTAAACTTGTAGCGGATGACACTTGATGTTAATACAGTTTTTCAAATATTAATTCATGAATTAAATTTCATGTTTTAATTTTAAATTTATTCTGTGTTATTTCTAACTAAGATACAACTAGCTGCAACAGATGGTGCCACTAAAGTAAAAATTGACTTTAATTTTTTTATATTGTTTTATTTTACACTACGTGACTGGAAAGTTTTGTAGACATCATATGAAGTACATTGATAACAAATTTAAAAAAAAAAATACATTCAGAAAAGTATGTTCAAAAATTTAGTTTGTAAAATATATAATACTCTTCCCTTTTTATGTAACTTTTCGTAATGTGTTCTGTTTGGAAACCTACTAGGATTCGTGGAATATTTTTTATTCATTAATAATAATGAGCTTATGAACGTCGATTTAGCAGTTGTTCTAACTTCGTTTTTTTCGTGTATCCAATTTTCTATTACTTTTGCATTATTTTTAGTTGCGTCTTTTTCGTATATTCGTCTCTACCTACTACAGATATATTGAATTTTAAGTTGCGTTCATCTCAGCGATACTTTTTACTTTTATTTTTTTAGCAGCATTTAAAATAAATTTAACCACAAATAAACATTTAAAAAAACTAAAAAGTGGTAGAACACTTCTATAAAAAATGAAATTACTACAAGACGCTGGGATGAAAAGAATATTTTTTGGAACATAATAAAATTTGTTACATTTAACTTCATTTTACAATTTTTATAAAGTTTTCAAAATCATTTTTTTTATATTTTCATATAAATTACGTAAGCAAAGATTTATTGGTGAATAAGTAAAACACACGATTTATTTAGCAAATCGAACTAAAAAATGCGCCATAAGTTTATTTTTAAACCCTATATCAATATTTATAAATAAATCATGCCAATAACAATCAAAATGATTTGATCGCACTTGAAGGTATATTACTTCTGAATCTAGGGAGCCGTTTTGACTTCTCGAATTATGATGCCAAAATAATTTGTTTACTCTAAATAATGGCCACGTTCCGGACCATTAAGCCACCGATAATTTAATGAACAAATAAAGGGGTTCGCTCGCTTCTAAATTAATGATTATGGAATTCAGAACGAAAACTTCCCTTATTAGAAATGCTAATGACGCTGATTCATTCGTAGTGGGATACTAGCGTTATTTGGGCATCAATTTATTTTCTAGTATCTTGGAAAGTTCTGGTGAAAGGGTTTGCTATCCAACTAAACTGATTGCAATTTTTCTATTCTCCCTGAAGACAGTCCTTGGCGAAATTTATTTATAAGGAAATTGGATTACTTAAAGGCCATTGAATTGTATATGAAAGATAATCTTAAGAATTATTCTAACCTTCTCTTAGTTCCCAAATCCGCATAAAATCATGCATCTGAAATAATTATTACAAATGATTTGATTGTATTCAGAGTCTTTCTTATAACACTTTCCTATTGATTTAAGAAAGAATTTCTTAGACAAAAATTTCTAAAAGGAAAAGTATTAACCGTTAACTCTCCGGCAACCTATTATTTGAGAGACGATTTACGTAAAGCCGGTTCTTTTCCCTACTTAGGAAAAGAAACATGCCTGCTCAATTTCAAGTCTGTAAGTTTAATAGTTCCAACTATATATATATATATATATATATATATGTGCGTG
>BMAV01014951.1:63034-73168 GCA_019973955.1 Trichonephila inaurata madagascariensis
TCAAAATTTTTGCATTTTATTGTTCCAGCGATTTTTTACTCCTATATGTTTAGTTTAAAAAAAATACAGATCTAAAAAAAAAATAAAAATAAGATCCAGTGAAAACATCGTACTCGCTCACGACGAGGTTAAAGAAGTGTATAAACAATGTACTGAATGCCCTTAAAGAAGAAACAGAAAAACTAAATTTGCATTTGGAAAATATAAAAATATTGTATTTCCTACTTTTCTTCCTTTTTAACATTTTTGTAAACCAATTTTACGGTAAAAACAGAATGTAGACACCCTTGGGTATGAGATACCCTGGTGCGAGAGCTTTCGGTCGTTTTTTTTGCGCGAGTGATGCCGGATTAAAAAGAGAGGGCTTCAATTAGTTCTTCCAAAAATTCAAGAAATACTATGATGCCAAGGAAACTATTTTAAAATGTTTGGGAATTTTTATTTTTTTAAAATATTCAAAGTAAGGAATTTTTTGCGAAGTTAACGAATTTTTTTTCTACCCTATACTGCATTATGTTTCAAGAAATAATCAAGAAATTTTATAACACAAATGTATGCTGAAAGTGTAATTTCAATCATGGGTGCAAAATAAAAAAAATATAGCACATATAACAGTATAGCTTTCTGAATAACTGTAGCATCACAATAAAACTGTTGTAGTCTTACATTAAGCATTTTATTGGCAAACTCAAAAAAATATTTAATTAAAATTGAAAAAAAAATATTAAGAAATAACCATGAGTTTAATAAAATAGTTTGTATTTCATAATACCATTCAAGTCTGCTGGAATTTCCAGAATAGATTTGTAAATATGAAGTTCATTTCCATTCTTACAAATCTATTGTGAAAGGATGATGAAATATGATATGTTATTTTCAAGCAAATGTCTGAAAGGAACCTTAAGTATACTTTTGAACATTTAAATTGTTTTCAATAAATATGTAATTTTTTACTGCTTAACCTAATTACCATCGATTGATAAGGTATATGTTTGCATTGCAAATTTTCAAACTTAAGTTTGTTGTATTTCCCACCAAATAATTTCTAAGGGAAGAAAATGAATTTATTTAAATGATAGAATTTTAATTCAAAATTATATTATCAAACCTTCAGTACATATCAATGTTTCTCATTTTGAACGAGAAACAAATTATATAAAAAATGTCCCAGGTTAAAACAAAAAGCAGATAATAAAATATATTTCAAGGAGAATAAGTATATAAAAGTGTAGTGATTTATTTTTTTTAGTCAATGCGTATAAACTACACTGAATATGTAAATAAAAAATGTACTGTCTGCTTACTGCTTCAGAGGTTTCAATTGCAGCCTGTTTTTAAAACAAAAGCAGAAACACTTTAGGTTGAATCATCATATGCATATTTTAAAACTTGATACAAGTTTTTTTTTAAGAAAGAAAAAAATAGCGTATAAGAGAGGGAGAGTACTAAGTATTTGGCATTTGTATTCAAAAGAGATAAAAAAAAAAAAAAAAAGAATTAGACAAATGCGCCATCCAAACTTCAGAACTGAAATTTAGAAAATGTTTAGCTTTATTCAGCATTCATTACAACAAGGAGAAATTTTGAAAATGGTTTTTATGAGCTAAATTGGGTAAGAACTAAAAATAGAAGAGTGCATGTTTTTTAATAACACGTGGATTTAAGATTTCTTTTTCTGTCAATGTATAAATTTGAAATGCTTTAGGACGAAATATAATTTTCAGCCTGAGTTAAGAGACTTCCACACCATGCTCATGCATGAAGCGTCACATCTCTCTGATGCTTTATATCACTCCATATAGGATGAATCATTTATGTCAATTCTAAAAAATTCCATTTAAAAACTTTCAAGCTATTTTCTTTATGCGTTTGACAATCCCTGAGAAGTATTGGACGTGTCCGAATAGTAGAACTCGATTATTTCACCTCAGTTTGGAATTCAATTAATTTACTAATTGTCGTTAAATACATAATTATCGAGGGGTATGAATACTTAAGGGAATACGAAAATATATGAAATCAAATTTAATCAAAAGAAAAACAAAGGTTCTATTATATAAAAGTCTTTTAAGATCAGCATTAACTTATGCATGTGAAACTTGGTTCATGTCTCGAACAAATGAGAACATGATTAGTATCTACGAAAGGAAGATTTTAAGATTCATTTTTGGAGGAATTCAGGAAAATGGAACATGGAGAAGAAAATCAAATCAAGAGCTCTATCAATCATATAAATAATCTGACATTGCGAACTTCATCAAAATACAACGAATTAAATGGGCAGGTGACATTATCAGAATGAACGAAGACCGCACCACTAAAAAAAGACTTCAATGCTCAACCAATTGGCACACGAAGAAGGGGCAGGCCAAATCATAGATGGATTGATCTCCTAGAAAAAGATATAGTTTTGAGACCTAGGAATTGTGGGAAAACTCTAGCAGGAAGAAGGGTGGTCTGGTAAAGGTTTCTTGAGAAGGCCAAGGTCCACCCTGGGCTGTCATGCCACTGGGGAAGGAAGGATGAATACATAAGATTATAATACCAGCTGCTACATTCTCGAGCTATTTCACAAATTCTATTCCGTCACTGATGCCAATATATTCATTTTCGCTATACATACTCTTCAAACAATATTAACATTCTAATTCTAGACTAGAAGCGCCAATCTTCAAACGATAATGTTGAGAGTTCGCAAATTTAACCGTGTTCATATAGATAAGCTATAATCTTGCAGTAGTACCATTATTTGAACCTACGACACTACAGCGCTGGCCTGGAGTATCCCTACCATTACCCTTCGGCTACTGAGCTTCAATAATGAAGATGAATTTCTATTTACTAATTTTACACTTTTAGTATTGTACAATTAAAGTAATAATACGCATGGCTATATATTATTGTTTAAAAAAAATACTAATGACAGGATGATAATGCCAGATCACACAGTGCTCGTATCATGGATGCTTATCTTGAGTAGGAAACAATTCAGTGCATGCAGTGGCCAGTTAGATCACCGGACCTTCACCCTACCCAGCATGTTTGGGACGCTCTAGGATAGGGATGACAAACCTTTATAAATCAACGTGCCATTTTTTTTCTAAAAAAGGGTTTAATGAGGTATAGACGTGCCGTCAAAAACATTTGACTTGTAATTATTGGGAAAATAGTAAAACTAAATAAGAACACAAAACACTATTTACTACGAAAAAATACCTTTTGCACAGAATTGTCTTAAATGATTCAGTTATACATGCAATTCAAATTAAAGTAACATTATTGTGAGTTCTACTGTTGCAGATTGGATGACAAATATCTTATATTAGGATTGGTTATTACTTTAAGAAGAATGCATGCTCAATTAGAGTCATTTACCAATCGGTTTTTAAACAATTAACTATTTTTGCTGTGGCTCACTTTTTTAACAAGAGGATTTGCGATTTGTTTCAAAATGCCGTTTTACACAGACTATATTCTGCATACCTCTATTCCAGAACATAAAACACACACCGCTTTATCGCCTTTAATAATAATAATGCCATAATTCTAGATTAACCAAATTTGAAAATTCTTTGTTACACTTACTATCTTGAACTGTTCATTCTTTTGCTGAACTAGCCATGTTAATTAGCACTTACAAATCGTAAATATAACACAAATAAACTTTAAAATATAGTTGCGTCAATGAAATTGACTATGCTATGCGAAGACAAACTTTGCATCAGAAGTAATTGTAGTTGACGACACAACTAAGGCAAGACAATAACAAACGAGTGTGCTTCCCTCCGCATTGCGGCCAATCACACTCGCGTTTGTTCATAATACTACATAGTGAACTTTATTACTTTTAAGTAAAATGCTAACCATTTTGATCACTGGTGTGCCCAAAATATTGTGTCACGTGCCATGAATGGCACGCGTGCCAGTGGTTCGCCATCCCTGCTCTAGGGCGACGTGTAGTTGCTCTCAATCTTCTTCCTAGGATCCCAGTTACGCTTCCAACTGCTTTGGAAGAACAATGGCTCGCAATTTTTGCATAACAAAAAGACCGTATAATTGAGAGCATCACACAGGGCTGCATGTGCTGAAGAGCTTCTCAGAGGAATCATACCCGATATTAAAGGTATTTTTCCTATACCAAACTGATGCATCTCATTTGTTCATTGTATACATATGCTAATTTTTATAACACTATAGTTGTTTGGTGATTTCTTCTTAAGCTATTTTAAATATTCTTACGTGTTGTATAATATGTATAAATTTCATTAAATTCTATGCATAACTTTTTGAGTTTCGTCATTTTTGTGATGTTTCCTTAATTTTTGATTACCGGTGTATATTTACATTTATATGTATAACTACAAACTTATTGCCACAGTCGATATTTCTAGAGATTATTGTAATTATTCAGTACTTTTCTGTATTTGTAATTTGTAATATATTAAAGTAATGTAAAAGGAATTTAATTTTCTTACAGTTTATCAATGAATTTTGCCTAGCATCTTGGTTATTTCATAATGATAATTTAAAAAGTATTTATTGTAAAAATTTATTCATTATAATATGAAACAGTATACTATGCACCAGTAAAATTGTTTGATTGCTTAGCTACTTCGAGACGAAAGTCCCAAATGTGAACCAGGGCAAAACACCGCCAGAAGCCGAATGACTGCCAAATGAGACAGCGCGTTTCTTCTCCGTAGGCCGAATGACTCACCGGTGAGCCAAGCACGTGGAACATTTTGTAAGCTCAATTTTTTGGCAATAGATGCCATTCTATGTCCATAAGATTTGAGATACAGTGAGATCTGACCTTCTGCTCGAAATGAGAGAAATATTACTTACAAACACGTGGTTTTTGTTTTATAAACGTAAGGAGAAGGTAATGTTTTCGAATTGTGTGCTTTACGACTGCTCTTGTGCAATGTGCACGTGGTATTTGTTTATAGTAAAGATGGGAGATTTATTTTCGTTAAAGCATTTGACTTGGATTTGCAGTCTAGTTTCTAATGGATAATTAGATCTAGTAGACAAATTTTACCTTACTTTTTCTTTTCTCCAGAGGTTTGGGTTTCGTTTTGCCGTCTAGTTTTTATTATTACTTAGATCTTGTAGACGAAACTTCTCTTTTTTTTTTGTTTTAATATCGAAGCGTAGAAAGTGTTTAATTGAACTCGGAAAAAGAATTCTAAATACAATTTTAGCTTTGAAATGTATTACGTAAAAAAGTACTTAAATATGGTGCATAAATAATGAATATAAAAGATGTAAAAAATGTATTTAAACAAGAAAAACTTATGTAAATAAATAACGTAATTATATGAAACATCTTGTGTATATCCTTGTTTTTAAATTTTTCATACTAAAAAAGAATTTTAAGTAACATTTTTAGATTTCAAATACATAGTGTTAAGAGTCATTAATGATACATAAATATTGAAAAAAAAATGTTTAAAAAATTGTATTTGAGCAGAAAGTTACTTAAGTGAATGGAGTATGTAAATACTAAATATAGAAAGCAAATGTTTATAGTGTATTCTACAGAACTATATTAAATAACGCATTCAAGTTTCGATATTTTCATGGAGTTAGGTTTACCTACACAAAACCCTCCGGCCTGTGAGTGACACTCGTGACAGAAACCTCCGGCGCTAGCGGTTCGCACGCGTTTACGTCTTTCGTCCCGAAAGGGTTAGTAGTATCTCGTGCACGGATATTACACGATGACATTAGTGAAGGAAAAAGTAATTTTGATCCAAAAGCTAGAGACAAAGATGACGAAACTTTACTGGTACTTCACTCTCCATACTTCCACACAACTCTAAAAGGAAGCCCTTGAGACTTTGATGCATTTAGCTTGTCGCATTCTTTCTGTTGAAATGATTTTTTTGACACTACCTTTGTGTGTTCGGTCTCTCATCTACGACGCAACATAAGCAAGGTCGGCTACTTGTTCGAGACCTTAACATTCAGCTATGGACGCCATGATTTTACGTAACCGTAATGTCTTTTCATTGGATTTATTTCTTTCAGATTTCTTTCCTTCAGATTCTTTTTATAAACAATTTAAAATATCAGATAAATTATAAGTCAATTACTTTTTACGTGCTCATATTTAATGCCCGATTTTATATTAAACAGTTTTCTTTTGCTTATATTTACCCCACGTAAGTCAAGAGTTCAGAGCTTTATTGCATTTTTTGAAATATTTTAAGTTGATTTTTTCTTTCTTTGAAACCACGTCACAAAGACCCGGTGTTCAATTGTGAGGTTTTAACAGCAATTTGAATGACAAAATGTCAAAAAAATACTATTAGATCTTTCAATTAGATCAGGAGATTTGTATGATATATAATCAGATGCCACTAACTTTCAAAATTTGACTAACGCAAGAACTCTAAGAAGACAAATTTATTGAATTTAATACGGAGATTCCACAGTTTATATTCTTTGCAAAGATAATTTTCATGAATTTTAAGTTATTTTAAGAAAATCAGATATATTTCACTTCACCCTTACTCTTGAAATATAAACTTTGGAACAAACAAATTCTTTCAAAAGCCTGGCATATTGTGAAAAAGTACGACCGTTTTATTTTTTCTCTAATTTTTACAAAAAAGATCAAATATAATTTCTATATTTATTTTTTTTTTCTTTTGAAAAATTTGTAGATACTTCCTCGAAACAGCTTTCAACAAAAAATTGAAATACTTTGTGAAATCAGTCGTGCTAATTAATGATGGTTTTTATATTGTGATTTTTTTTTCATTTTATACTTGTCTTTATGTAGACTCAAGTTTTTAACTTCTGAAAGAATGTGATTGTTTTTGTCAAAGTTTAATCAACTTTAGTTTGGAAAATTCAATTCCGCTTGCTTTGTTCTTGGTTCAAAGAAAATCATATACTGTTTGAAACATTTTTTTTAAAGTTTATAGTTTACCTGCATACTTCATGCCTATAAGGTAAAAGTATATTGTTTTTTTGGAAGCTTCGTTTTTAGTTATTTTACTCAATAAAATCCAATATATTCGTATATTCAACAAATATGTATAACACACTAACAACACCCAATAAAATTCTTCTGCAGGCAAAAAAATGTTTTCTTATACTTCACATTGAGTTTAAAAATAACTCTATTCTAGGTGAGGTCATCCATTCGTTGACTTAATTTCTTTCTTTCGGGGGGGGACGAGCGGGAATTCCTCTAAAAAATACCTTTATTTGTATCAATGTTAAATTTTTCAACATAAGATTTCTATGATACGTCTACCTAAAAATTAAGAAAAAATGTTTTTAGTCCTTCACACAAACTCAGTGGTGCAACAGCCCATGAGGGACAGAGCCTACTGTGCCCATTCCAGTATACGAGACCATTGGGTGTTGAGGTGCAGGAGCAGAAGTCCCGATCAGGTGGTATAGGTCTGAAGCAAGAACCCCATTGCTTAAGTCCCCAAACAAGCTTTACTCATTTATCGACCTACTGCAGTAGGGATGCAAGGCTGAGTCGACCTTGCCCAACTCTGGAATAGAACTCGGACCTTTGATGTGGAAACGCGATACGATACCTCTTGACCATTGAGCCTTCTTAGTTCTCCACTTATTTTTGTAAATATAATCATACGTAATTTATAACTCATTGAATGTAATATAAAAATGTATTTTTAATGATTTTCCATTAAATTTAAATAACTTGAAATGAAAATCTCGCTTAAGTTTTCGAGTAATTAAGTAAATCTAATTATAAAAATGGTACTTTTTAGTCCTGATATAAAATAAAAAGTTAGGTGATCAAATTTCAACATAAGACTGATATAACTTATCTAATTAAAAAAATAATGTTCATCATCGGATTAAAAACCCTATTTGTAAGGGGAATTAAAACAATAGTAATAAATAATGTACATTTTTACCATTGAAATATTTTTTTCTCTTAACCTCTTAGCTAGTGAGGAAAAGTTACGAAATTTAACCCCCTTTAGTGCCACCGTTTTTCCTACAGGCGCGAGTTGTTACGCGGTTTATCGGGGTAAAAAAAAAGGCTTCTTTCCTGGAATATACCCTTTCAAATTTTTTCCACACCTCTTAAATAAGTAAATCCTTTAAAAGCACTGTAAATGTCATTTTATTGTATTTCAAAGCAGTGGGACTGGTTTTAAACAGAGCAACGCAATGCAAAAATACCTTCTTTGGAATTACGAGTATACACGTCCGGGGCACTAAAGGCACCAGCTTAGTAGGACGTATATACACGCCCTCGGTACTTAAGGGGTTATAATTAAGAATACATTGAAAACAATTTTCATGTCTTTTATATTCAGTTTCTTTTCTAAAATACGTGATTTTGAAAATAACATTCTCAAAAAAAAAAAAGTATTGAAAATGTTTTTCAAACACAATATTTAAAATAATTGATTTAAGAATGAGTTCTAAATAAATTTGACAGGAAAAGTTTTGATTTGAGCAAGGCATCCATTGCGACGATAACCTTTGATTGTATATCGCGAACACATGTCCTCATTAAACGTGTGGTGTTTTCAAACAAATTATGCAGATGTGATTTTTCTCACCAATATATATATATGCAGATTCCTTGTATGGACAAGCTAAATGTGACTGTGGATGGCGAATAAGAGGAAATATGAAGCTCGAATCACGAGAGAACGCTGTTTCTTTTCCATGCCACGCTTGGGAATTGTTGGTGAGCTTACTTCATGTTATTATGTAATTTATGCTTTTAATTTTTTAAGTTTCAACTAAATAAATCATGGATTAATTTTTATAGCGTTGTTTCTCCTTCTGATCTGGAGTCAACACTTATTTCTACATTGGACCTCTTATTCCAAATTTATCACCCATCCTTCTTCGAACCCAACTGCAGCTGAAGGAGTAACACAGAAAGCTTTCTTTAGAAAACGGCAGTTTCACAACGCCAAACATGAACAAACAAATGACACAATGTATCTTTTCAGAAATATTAAGATTCTCCTTACAACACTACGACTGTTTCACAGCAGTATAGATTGTACTTTTTCTTGTAATTTACATTATCACAGCAGTTTTTCAACTGACGTTATGTAATAACCCTCTTCCTGCGTAGTTATTTTATCAAAGTAGGTTCAAAAATTGGGTATTTTTTATTACGTATTTTAAATCTACATGTTAAAAAAATCTACATTTTTTGTTTCAATTGTACAAAAAAAATTCTGTACAAGAGTTTTTATTTTAAAATATAGAATTAGACCATAAAAATATATGAACATAAATGAAATCAGAAACATTAAGAGTACGGGTTGCACAGCTAAATAGCCGAAAATAATACATACCCGTAGAAAATAGCACTTTGCGCAGCTTGAGGGATAAGATGTAACTGGATTCCATTCCCGTATCATGTGCATTGCAGATATATTCAATAGCCGCCGGTATGTCTCTAAAGTTGTTAAGGTTTTTTAAAAAAATTTTAAAAACTTTTTATTTTTTTTATTTATTTTTTTTATCGTTTCTTTATTTTTAATACTTATCTATAACCACCTTTTTTCTGTAGGATATTATGAAACATCTACATTCGACAGTTAAGAATCCATCTGGTTGTAGTGATTGCTCCCTTAGCCATCCGTCATTCATTATAATTATTTAAGTAGGTGATTGCCATACAAGTTCCACATAAATCACTTCCTTTTACAGCAGATACCTATTGTAAACGTGTGGAAGAAACATAGTCCAATACCCCCCCCCTTCCCCCCTCCCAAGAACATAGCCAAAACTTGGTTATTTTGCTCGTATTTCGATTAATGTCGCAATATAGTTATAGAACCAAAGCAGTTGCTAAAAATACTAACTTCTACGAAGTCTTCTTCGAAGTCGAATGAAGCTTTTAATTCAATCACTTTACCAAAGCATTTTACATTATTTATTCATTAAATTGGTTTTTATGCTTTTCGTCATTCGTGGTGCTATATTTTTAATAGACAATCAGTGTATACAATGTGAAAAAGAAAGAAAAGTAGCTATAAATGCTCTGAGTGCACATATATGACGTATTAGAACAGAGATGGACAGGCTTTTCCAGGGTGCGGGCTACATCTAATTTTTTCAAGCTGTTGTGGTCCACCCAATGTCAGTGGGCGTATACAAGGA
>BMAV01014951.1:73623-90790 GCA_019973955.1 Trichonephila inaurata madagascariensis
CACTGTTTTTTTAAGCAATTTCATATAACAACTAAGATAAAGGGCTCTAGTTTTTGTAAAAATAAAAATATCTCTTATCCTGAAGATCACTTCAAAAAGGAATAGTAAAGTAATACATCAAAATTGAAAAATTGATCATTTGTTCATTTACTATTTGTACAGAGCGGGCCCCGTTTATGCAATATTTTGTCAATTTTTACCCATTTTTCTCATTTTAGTAGTAATAATTTATTTTTCAATTCTTAATTTTAGTATTTTTTTCTTAAAATGTACTAAATAAATCTAAAAACCACAAAAAAATCTACATATATCCATTATTTAAAAAAAAAAAGTTGTCGCAACTAATCGGATACCTTAATTAAGTATTTGTTATTAATATTTTTTTTATTACTTAATGTTGATATTTATTCAGTTATTTATTTTTTACTGTTCCGTTCCCGACAATCTACAAAATTAAAAAAAATGGTTGGCTGCGTTTTGGGGTATGATACGAGAGTGGTAAACTTTCGACCCCTCTCCTATCCGCTTGGAAAAATTCTTGTGTGCGCCAATGCCCAGTGTCGTAGGTGTGGTGTGGTAAGAAAAGGTCTAAAATATCTATTATAAATAATAATAAATGCGGAATATGTACTTACCTACAGAACTAAAATAAAAAGAAAAAAACTAAGATTTTTAAAACCATGTTTAAAGCAAAACGCAAGATACACAAACATGATAACAATAGCCACAAATACAATAATATCAAATTATGCATTTATAATCAAGCAATTCAAAATACATTAAAAATAAAACATGTTTAGCTACAATTAGCTCTCATGCGTACAGTCAGTAGAAGAATTTGTCTCCATACAGTCAAACAATCTTGAATATTTCGGTATATAATTGCTGTTAATCTTCAGGCGGTCATCCCAAAATGTCTTGGCTGTCCACCGGTCGATCGCGACCGACGCAATTCCCACCCCAGTCTTAGAAGCTCTTAACATAATTAAATTGGTTTTATTAAAGTAGTAAAAGTATGAAATATGTATGTAAAAGGAATGCAGCTCATTAGAAACAGTTTTAGCAAACTTAATAAACATTTTAAGAGAATGACGTAAATTTATATTCTCACTTGATTATATATATTCTGACATTATTAAGTATTTAAATAGTTTGGAATATCCAGGGAAATTTTTCAAAATATTTCTTACTTATAACTTACTTGTTTACTTTCTTGCATAATAACTTTTTCGTCAACTGAAAAGATAAGTATTTTTAATTATATCTTAGGCAAAATTGAGTAAAAAATGAAAAATACTTGAATTAATTTAAAAAGGTAAATAGTATATAACTTCTAAGATATTTTTCTTAATGAGTGGTTATTTTTGTTCTCACCTTAATTATATGTTGTTGCTTATTGCAATAATTAATGAATCAATTCCAATTTTTGTATAATATTTCTCAGATCTCAAATCTTTTTCTACTTTCAATTTAAAATTTTTGTACGCAATTCTCCTCTTCGTATTGGAGAATTCCATTTTTTCAAGTGTATTTCCAGAATACTGAAATTGCTTTTACTCCTTTTCGTATAGAAAAACAACAGATTACATTTACGAGAAAAAATTATGGATATCCCTTATTTAAAATTCACTTTATTCTTTTTCACTTGATTCGAAAAAATAATTAGAATTGTACTCTTCCAGTTAGCAATATGTTTGTACCACAACTTCTAGATAATTTTGTATTACAAAATTGGAAATAATAAAAAAGCACGATATAGTTATACATATAAAAATAAGAGAAAATAAAATTAAGCTAAAAGAGATCAGATGATAATGGAAAGCAGTCTTACTTCATAGGTATTTTTCTATGTGCAATTGAATTGTTTTATGAAATTTAAACACACACACACACACACAATAGTTTTTCACTACTTTTCTTTCAAACGTTTTTGACATTTTAACTGCATGTGTTTATTGAAAAAGAAAACTTATTAGTCTGAAAAATGAAGGAATTACTTTCAATATTTAAATTTGCGGTCAGTTACAATGCTGATTATAATTCTTTTTAATATGCTTGTTTCAAAACCAGTGAAAAATTACATTTATTTGCTAAAATAAGGATTTAATCCCAAGGTATTTAGAAAATGAGACAAATTCGATAGATGTTATGATGTATCTGTATGTGCTCCACATATTCTTATAAAAACATTTGAGATTATTTCACTTAAAGTTAAGAAATATTTATTGTGATCAGTTTTACATATATACAGTCGAACCTCTATATTGCGAATTTTTCTTTTCAGTAAACTTTTCCTGGAACCAAAAACATTTCACGGTTTTTTTCGTAAAATAACCCCTCTATAGCGAGGTGCATTTTCTATACAACGAACTTTTTCTTTTGCGATTCAATTTTTTCTCTCTGTATTTGTAAAGTATTTCTGCCCATTTTAAGTTAATCTCTCTTTCAACACATTTTATGGTTGTCATAAATTTTGAACTGGTTATTAGATCCTAACTGGCCGAGAGCAATACAGTTTTCGACGTTCCATCCAAGAAGTACAACCTTTAACCTCAATTATCCAGTTCACTAGAAACATCTTAGATATCCAATTTACTCCTCAGGGGAGCTGTCCTGTGTCCCAGTGTTTTAGTTATAAAATAATGTATGTTTAATATTTCTTGTATTCTTTAAAGAAGAGAACAATTTCTTAAAATTCGTTAATTTTTGGATAAAATTATGTTCTTAATATTGAAAATACAGTGTATTCTTCGCCATTCTTTTTTCTTGTTTTCCTTGCAGTTTTCTCTCTTTTCTTTTCTTTTTCTTTCTTTTTTTTGATGGTTAAGATATTTAAAATAAACTTATGTTAATTTAAAAAAAGGTATATATAAAGGTTCCTTTTTTAATATACATTGTTTATGAATTTAAAGTTTGTTTTATGTGATTTATAAAGTATATTGAAAAATGTATCTATGTATAACGAATTTTCCATATAACGAACTTTTTCCCGAGAGTTAGTGACTTCGTTATGTAGAGGTTCGACCGTATTATATCCAATGCACTGAGGTACACTTAAATTATAAAATTGTTTCACCGATATATGTATTACTTTGCTCTCACATTTAATCTCTTTAATGCAGTACTTTATTCAAAACGTCTTTTGTAATTTTTCATAAGGAAAAATCAACAATATCTTTAATTCTACAATTTTTCAGTAATATATAAAATGCATAAAATGGTGCAAAATATGTATGTAAAAATCTAGGAAAAATAATATAAATGAAAAGAGCATTTTAATATATTGCGGCATACATTCTGTAATTACTCCCAGTTCCGTTCTCAGAATAAGGCAAACTTTAAAAATAATCATGAAAGATGTATGAAAGTCTTTTTTTTATGCAATACATAATTCCAAAAAAACGAAAATTCATTCTAAAACAAGTTTTTTATGCAAATTCATAAGAATAGGACCAGATGATGATTGTTAAATTCAACAATCAGTTATTAAAATCTTATTGAAAGAATTACTATATTTCACGATTTCAAGCCATTTAAATAACATCACTTTTTTAACCAATTTATGCAAATCATAGTTTATGTTACGCATATTTTATTTTTCATGAAATACATTTATTTTCTGTATATTAAATGTGTGTGTGTGTGAATATCTTTACATAAATTTTCTCTTTTATAATACTCCTTTTCATTTATTCTGAACAATACATTTTAGTTATACTTTTGAATCAATCCATTAACTACGCCAAAATAATATTAATAATTCATAAGACACTGCATTATATACTGAAGCATATTTAATACTAATTTACAGTTAAGTATATTATATTAATACCATAAATTCATTGTTTTGTATTCTCAATTTCTTATTGCTAAAAACTACATTAAAAAAGATTCTGGTCATATAGAGGATTTGGTTAATAAAAGTAGAAAATGCCTAAATATATTAAAATACATCGCTGGGCGAGATTGGGGTGCAGATGCCTCTACTCTGAAAATTACTTATACTACCTTAATTAGAGACCTGCTTTGGAGTTTAGTTCTGCCATTTTCTTTAGTGCCTCTGATTTTAACCTTCAAAAATTTGTAAGAATACAGCTGAGTTCTGCTAGAATCATCGCAGGCCTTCGTAACAGCTGTCCCAATAACTTAGTTCTGTATGAGTGCGACCTTCAGCCTCTAGATATGAGAAGAAACTATTGTTTGACCAAGTACTTCAACAAACTGCTCAGATGCTGATCAACATAGAACCTCTCAGTACTTAAAACATTGGAGAGATAATCAAAGGTTGAAACGAAATAGTCCGATCTCCCTGGCACTTGCACAAAACCTGAGTTTTAATGTGGTACACCACTGCCTGACTTCATACATCAACCCTGTCCTTGGACTCCAGGGAGTCACGTTCCATTCTAATTTAATGCTCAAAGTCAATAAAATGTCTGACCACCCCGAACTTCTTAAGCAATTGGCTCTGAAGGTGATTGATGGAATTCCATTGGATGCAATCAAGATCTATTCTGATGGCAGTAAGGGAGAGACAAATACGACTGGCAGTGGAGTTTTAATTAAACTAACTGGTCGAGTGATAAAAATTCAGAAAAGAAATGCTGACCACTCTTCTGTCTTTAGAACGGAGCTAATAGCTATCATGTGTGTGTGTGGTTTTTCATTAATTAACAACATAAAAGACCAAGATTTTCCTGAAATTTGGAACCTGACAGACAGCCGATCCTCCATCCAACATTTATCGAATTGTCCATCTATCGGCGACAATACCAGCAGAAGTATTCTGCACCTTTTTCAACAGCTTTCAGATTGGCACTCTATCCATCTGCAGTGGGTCTCTTCTCATGTAGGCCTGCCCGAGAACGAAGTAATGGATGACCTTGCGAAGGCGGCTACCAGCGATCCTGGTCCTTACGTCATACTTGAATTAATTTAAAAAGGTAAATAGTATATAACTTCTATGGTATTTTTCTTAATGAGTGATTATTTTTATTCTCACTTTAATTATATGCGGTTGCATTTTGCAATAATTAATGAATCAATTCCAATTCTTGTATAATATTTCTCATCTCAAATCTTATTCTACCTTTAATTTAAATTTTTTGTACGCAATTATCCTTTTCGTATTGGAGAATTCCATTTTTTCAAGTGTATTTCCAGAATACTGAAATTGCCTTTACTCCTTTCCGTAAAGAAAAACAACGGATCGCTTTTACGAGAAAAAATGATGGAGATCCTTTATATCAAACCACTATACTCTTTTTCACTTGATTTGAAAAAAAATTAGAATTGTACTCTTCCAGTTAGCAATATGTTGCTGCAAAGCTTCTAGATAATTTTGTATTACAAAATTGGAAATAATAAAAAAGCACGATATAGTTATACATATAAAAATAAGAGAAAATAAAATTAAGCTAAAAGAGATCAGATGATAATGGAAAGCAGTCTCACTTCATAGGTATTTTTCTATGTGGAATTGAATTGTTTTATGAAATTTAAAAACACACACAATTGTTTTTCACTACTTTTCTTTCAAATGTTTTTGACATTTTAACTGCATGTGTTTATTGAAAAAGAAAACTTATTAGTCTGAAAAATGAAGGAATTACATTCAATATTTAAATTTGCTGTCAGTTATATTGCTGATTATAATTCTTATTAATATGCTTGTTTCAAAACCAGTGAAAAATTACATTTATTTGCTAAGATAAGGATTTAATCACAAGGTATGTAGAAAATGAGACAAATTCGATAGATGTTGTAATATATCTGCTCCACATATTCTTATAAAAACATTTGAGATTATTTCACTTAAAGTTAAGAAATATTTATTGTGATCAGTTTTACATATATACAGTCGAACCTCTATATTGCGAATTTTTCTTTTCAGTAAACTTTTCCTGGAACCAAAAACATTTCACGGTTTTTTTCGTAAAATAACCCCTCTATAGCGAGGTGCATTTTCTATACAACGAACTTTTTCTTTTGCGATTCAATTTTTTCTCTCTGTATTTGTAAAGTATTTCTGCCCATTTTAAGTTAATCACTCTTTCAACACATTTTATGGTTGTCATAAATTTTGAACTGGTTATTAGATCCTAACTGGCCGAGAGCAATACAGTTTTCGACGTTCCATCCAAGAAGTACAACCTTTAACCTCAATTATCCAGTTCACTAGAAACATCTTAGATATCCAATTTACTCCTCAGGGGAGCTGTCCTGTGTCCCAGTGTTTTTGTTATAAAATAATGTATGTTTAATATTTCTTGTATTCTTTAAAGAAGAGAACAATTTCTTAAAATTCGTTAATTTTTGGATAAAATTATGTTCTTAATATTGAAAATACAGTGTATTCTTCGCCATTCTTTTTTCTTGTTTTCCTTGCAGTTTTCTCTCTTTTCTTTTCTTTTTCTTTCTTTTTTTTGATGGTTAAGATATTTAAAATAAACTTATGTTAATTTAAAAAAAGGTATATATAAAGGTTCCTTTTTTAATATACATTGTTTATGAATTTAAAGTTTGTTTTATGTGATTTATAAAGTATATTGAAAAATGTATCTATGTATAACGAATTTTCCATATAACGAACTTTTTTCCGAGAGTTAGTGACTTCGTTATGTAGAGGTTCGACCGTATTATATCCAATGCACTGAGGTACACTTAAATTATAAAATTGTTTCACCGATATATGTATTACTTTGCTCTCACATTTAATCTCTTTAATGCAGTACTTTATTCAAAACGTCTTTTGTAATTTTTCATAAGGAAAAATCAACAATATCTTTAATTCTACAATTTTTCAGTTATATATAAAATGCATAAAATGGTGCAAAATATGTATGTAAAAATCTAGGAAAAATAATATAAATGAAAAGAGCATTTTAATATATTGCGGCATACATTCTGTAATTACTCACAGTTCCGTTCTCAGAATAAGGCAAACTTTAAAAATAATCATGAAAGATGTATGAAAGTCTTTTTTTATGCAATACATAATTCCAAAAAAACGAAAATTCATTCTAAAACAAGTTTTTTATGCAAATTCATAAGAATAGGACCAGATGATGATTGTTAAATTCAACAATCAGTTATTAAAATCTTATTGAAAGAATTACTATATTTCACGATTTCAAGCCATTTAAATAACATCACTTTTTTAACCAATTTATGCAAATCATAGTTTATGTTACGCATATTTTATTTTTCGTGAAATACATTTATTTTCTGTATATTAAATGTGTGTGTGTGTGTGTGTGAATATCTTTACATACATTTTCTCTTTTATAATACTCCTTTTCATTTATTCTGAACAATACATTTGAATTATACTTTTGAATTAATCCATTAACTACGCAAAAATAATATTAATAATTCATAAGACACTGCATTATATACTGAAGCATATTTAATACTAATTTCCAGTTAAGTATATTATATTAATACCATAAATTCATTGTTTTGCATTCTCAATTTCTTATATTGCTAAAAACTATATTAAAAAAGATTCTGGTCATATAGAGGATTTGGTTAATAAAAGTAGAAAATGCCTAAATATATTAAAATACATCTCTGGGTGTGATTGGGATGCAGATTCCTCTACTCTGAAAATTACTTATACTACCTTAATTAAATCTGTTTTGGAGTTTAGTTCTGCCATTTTCTTTAGTGCCTCTGATTTTAACCTTCAAAAATTTGTAAGAATACAGCTGAGTTCTGCTAGAATCATCGCAGGCCTTCGTAACAGCTGTCCTAATAACTTAGTTCTGTATGAGTGCGACCTTCAGCCTCTAGATATGAGAAGAAACTATTGTTTGACCAAGTACTTCAACAAACTGCTCAGTTATGGTGATCAGCATAGAACCTCTCAATACTTAAAACATTGGAGAGATAATCAAAGGTTGAAACGAAATAGTCCTTTCTCCCTGGCACTTGCACAAAACCTGAGTTTTAATGTGGTACACCACTGCCTGACTTCATTCATCAACCCTGTCCTTGGACTCCAGGGGGAGTCACGTTCCATTCTAATTTAATGCCCAATGTCAATAAAATGTCTGACCACCCCGAACTTCTTAAGCAATTGGCTCTGAAGGTGTTTGATGGAATTCCATTGGATGCAATCAAAATCTATACTGAGGGCAGTAAGGGAGAAACAAATACGACTGGCAGTGGAGTTTTAATTGAATTAACTGGCCGAGTGGTCAAAATTCAGAGAAGAAATGCTGACCACTTTTCTGTCTTTAGAATGGAGCTAATGTCTATCATGTGTGTGTGTGAGAAAGAGAAATTGAGTTGTATTTCATTAATTAACAGCATAAGAGACTGGGATTTTTCTGAAATTTGGATCCTGACAAACAGCCGATCCTCCATCCAACATTTATCGAATTGGCCATCTATCGACGACAATACCAGCAGAAGTATTCAACCTTTTTCAACAGCTTTCAGATCGACACCCTATCCATCTAAAGTGGGTCCCTTCTCATGTAGACACGCCCGGGAATGAAGTAGTGGATGACCTTGCGAAGGCGGCTACCAGCGATCCTGGTCCTTACGTCAGTGCTTCTCAAACTTTCTATTTTCGCGACCCAATTTTCAAGCAGAATTTTCATCGCGTCCCCCTTCCCCATACAATAACAATGTGTTGGATGCAGTAATAACGTATAATACTTTGACGCTAAAGCTACAATACGCGCGACCCTAATTTTAAACCGTACAAATTATTAAGATAAGTATTAAATTTTGTGTATGATAAGCCCATTGAAAAATCACTAGTAATTATTGAACTTGTTCTTAACTTAGTATTGATACTTAGTATCAAATATATTGTGCCGTTCTGATACATTTATAAGTATACTATATCAGAGTAAATGTGTTTTTATATTATGTCAGAATACATTTTGTTTCCTTTTAGTAAATTGATAATTTTTTAAATAATCTTTTAATTTAGACTTTCCGATACGCTCGCTCCCCTCCCTGTGGGGTTATCCCATCCCCTAGGGGGCGCACCCCACAGTTTGAGAAACACTGCCTTACGTCAACTGAGATCTACTTCGTGGCTAAAGAATTAATATGTAGAACTTCGGTAGTCTCTCCTGTACGCTCATGGTACTTTCAAAGACACCCTGGATGCGCCATATAATTCAAGGGTTCCATATCAGACGGCATACTCGCGATTTTCTACTGATTACCTGAGATGCATGAATTTTGAAGGAGGCAAAAGAAGCTTCCCAATTTTTAACAAGTGTATCATCAGTCCTTTTTCTCCTCAGCACATTCTGCAATGTCTAAGGTTTTCCTAGGAGGAGGCTGTTGCTATCTCCCTGCTGCTCCTAGACTTTGTACAGATTTAGTTTCACTAGACCAGATGGGGATTAGCCCCACCATCACAACATTAAAAATATTCAACTTATGGCTGTAAGAAAAAGAGGTCTATGTTTATGCTATACCTAATAGAATACAATGTAGATCAATGTATTACTCTGAACTACATTGCTGTATAGTACAATAATTATATTATTCACATTACAGAGTAGATGATATTTCAGTTGTTAATATTGTACATGTTTTGTTGTTGTTGCTGCTATGTCGGACGGCATCAGATCGAGGACCATGAAATACATCATTGCAAAGGGCTAGATGTACGCCTGACGGTAGCCGTAGCTTTGAGCATCATACAGGTGATAGTAGAATTATACTGGGTTTAGTACTTCTTCACTTTTATTATATATATATATATATATATATATATATATAAACCAAGTGGTTCTTTTATAACTTAACAGCTTTTTGAACAACATGAGGTCTGTTAAAACTTATAAACGTTTAGTCACTTGATAAAATTCTCTTGTTTTCTTATAAAGAGGGGGAAGGTAGTATAAAGCTTCCTCTTTCTTCCTTACTTGTGAGCTTCAAGGAACTCCATTGCTCAGTAGGTGCTCAGAACATCAATGTATTATCATTACCCGATGGCACATTATATGGCCAATCATAGTTGAAAGTTGAATTCTCATCAATGGTACCTACAAAAAATTTCTAAGAGTTGAAAGAAAATTATGTATCATCTTAAATGGCGTTCTTTAAAGCGACAGTATAAAAAAAATCATACTTAACATTTTCTAAGATTAAACTATAAAAAAAAAAAAAAGATTTAACATTCTAAGGGTGAATGAAACGTCTAGCCCAAGTTAAGGTTTTATCAAAAGATCGAATAAATCTTTCGTGAAAAAAAAGGTGATAAGAAAATTTGATGTCCAAATAATCTGATTCTGATCATGTATCTGATGTTTAAATAACAATATGTCCTCTTAGAAAACAGAATGTATTATATTCCCTTAAGAGTATATTTTATTTTTTTTTCATTAACTATGTATTTATTTAAAAGAGCAAATACATGAATATTTAGGCTAATTAAAAAAAAATGTATTAAAACAGAAAAACGCCATCTTTAGATGGTATTAAATAAAAATCGTGGTATACATACTGGCTGAAAATAAATATCCAAAACAGGGGCGTAGTTACAGCCCTATCAGCAATATTAATGATACGGGGCCCCAAGCTGCAGGGACTCCAAAATGTGCTAGAAAAACATCGTAAAATGTTAAGGAGCTTCAAAAAGAGCCCTTCAAGGAATTTTGATGAAGGCCCCACGCAGGACTAGCTACGCTTAATAATGATTGCTCCAAGAATGATTTGAAAAAAATAAACGAAATTAGAAGCCTAACTTGCACAGATGAAATATGACGCATCTAAATTTCTGCCCGGCGTATAAAAGTGCAGCTTGAGTATCGATATGGACATACAAATAAAGCTCGTTTTAAATACGCAATGTAAATTTAGTGAGCATTATATATATATTTATCTTCCATATTGAGTATGATGAATAACATTTGAGTGAATAATTGAGGAGATAAATCTCTTTGAGGCTATATATTTATATTTTATATAGCGCTTTTGTTTGCTTACTCAGTTTGAAATAAGTTATGCTGTAAGAGTATGGAAGATGGAAATGTTTTGTAGGAACATATATTCTTTGTGCTCAATGTTGGTAGCAGTTCCTTTCCAATGTTGGTAGCGGTTTTTATCTTGGTGCCAATGATGACCTTTTGTTGGTTGAAAAGAAAATAGGTGAACGTTCAGGGACAAACTGTATGTGCCTTTATCATACTGGACCTATACCGTAGGTACAATCTAGGGAGAATTTTAATATGACCACAGGATCATTTTCGTAACTTTTACAGAAAATTGTTACGTCAGAATAAGTGAACCACAAATACTGCTATTAAAGATTACTATTCCAGGGGACATTTTCTTACAGAATAACGCTTGCGTCCATTATGCTGCTATCAGTCAGATATGATTATTAATATATTAACTAACGGCATCACCTATATTTTTTCGTGGAGAAGGTATAAGGCGTTATTGGGCAATACGATACAAGTAAAAAAAAAAACAAGTTTGCAAAAAGTGATTGAATAAACGTACGCATTAATAAAATGATTTCCCTTCCATTAATTGTAAACCAATTTATTTATTCTAAAGTATTTATTACCGAACCAAGCAACATTTCTATTAAAATTAAAAGTGCTTATGTGACTAAAAGGCTATTCTTTATACTTATATGTACTTAGTTTTACACTTTTAAAATTATTTTAGAGCAGTATAACATCCAAAGTGTAATAATATTTCCCCCCATTTTGCTTATAAATTTTCATCCATTTCCATTGATTATTATTTAATAATATCCTTTTTTTAATTTCAAAATGCAAACAAAGTAACTTAACACACACTTGTAAAATCATTTAAGGTTTCCGAATACGTTCAGAACCGTGAATTTGCAAAAGCGCATAAATGGATAATTTTCATGATATTTAGTGCCACTTATATTAGAATACATGTATACAATTGTTTTAAGGGTATTTGGACAAAAAAAATTATTTAAATACAATATTTTGGCAAAAAAATAACTTAGAATAATTTTTTTTCAAAATCTCCTTTTGTGAAAAATGCTTCTATTATAATACTATTTTGCCTTTATATAGCTCAGACCTCTCTACAGAGGCTCAACTAGAATTCTTGAAATTTATAACTTAGAAGTGGGTTTATCCATATTTTACGGTAACAGAGGGGAGCAATTTTAAGAAAAAAACGCCGATAAATATTTCAATGGGTTGTAACTCTGAAAATAATGTGAATTTTTCAAAAATCATAGTTGAGCCTCTGTGCAGAGTTCTGAGCTATATACAGACAAAATATTATTGTAATAGATGCATTTTTCACAAAAGGAGAACATTTTGAAAAAATATTATTTTAAGTAAATATTTTGCCAAAATATTGCATTTAAATAAATTGTTTTTGTCAAAATGTCCTTAAAAAATTTTTATATATGTAGTCTAATCTAAGTGACACTAAATATCATGAAAATTATCCATTTATGCGCTTTTTTAATATCATAGTTCCGAACATAGTCGGATACCTTAATCGAAACCTCAATATTGGCAAAATATTTCTTAATTTTTGTCTACATTATCTTTCCAATGAGAATTTCGATTCATAATATTCATAAGTGTTATACATAAACTTGGAATTTATTGTTAAGTTATAATTTTTTTTGGCTTTATGGTTATTAATTTTAAAAAAAAAAGTAACACATGAATCAAATTTTTGCCCTACAAAAAGAGCAAGCGATTAAATGAAAGCTTGAATTTTTATTTGTAAAATAATACTTTTAAATAAATGATTTTAACATGATATTTTTTCAAATTCATATTTTTTGTCCCTATATTGTCTATAAACTTTACCTCATGTGTTCTTTTTTAATAAACTATAGAATTTTAGAAATTTATTACATATATGAAAAATTGAGTCACACATATATAAAATTCTTACATTTGCAAGTGTATAAAATGTATTCAACTGACAAACAATATATTACCAGATTTTCTGATATTATGTAACTGTATTTCCCATTTGAATCCAGAATTTACATTCCAGACAGCTCAAATCACCCGCTTTAGTCCTATTTTAAAAGGGAGTTTGAGAAAGTGTTCCTGCTCAGTTTGTGGAAAGTCGTTTCAACTGCTCGAAATGTGGTATCAAAATAATTTGTTTACCTCGAATAATGGCTGCGTTTCGGCCCATTTAGCTACCGATAATTTAAATGACAGATAAAGGGGCCTGTTCGTTGCCAGATTAATGGTTGCAGAATTCGTAAGGAAAACTTCTCGAATTTTCCCCAACTAGTAAAGCTAATGACATTCATTCATTCACTGTGGAAAGTGGTGTTACTTGCGAAGCCAATTTATTTAGTCATACTCGAATCTAAAGTTTTGGCGCGAAAACAGATACTAACTGTAACATTGATTGCAATGTTTTTCTGTCCCTCTTAGAGAGTTGGGATTTGAATGCAAATTGGATGTACTGTTTTCTTCTGTCCAAAATATCACCAAAGCTGATACAACTATTTACCTTTCTGATTTGGTGATTGAAACATATGTAATTTTGTATTGTTTTAAATCCAGAGAACTGTTTATAAAATAGGTTTTGTTACGAATCGCTGTAATTTGTTTTGGATACGCTTATTTATTTTAGGAAAATAAGCTGTAGTCCATTTTCAAAATGGAAATATTTTACTCTGTTTCGTACCAACTACATGAGTTATTTAATGCAATATTGGAATATAATTGGTCATTTGCTTATGAATTATATTTTGTATTTTCATAAACTGTTAGAGTAATAAAAATTGCAAAAAAAGAATTATGTTTGGACTATACAAGCTTTTTAAGTATAATTTAAATCCTGAAGGATTTGACCATTCTGTAAAGGAATAATACTCCAACATTAATAAATAAGAGGAGAATAAAAAATGTCTAATGATAACAAAAGTGCTGTCAATTAATTCAAAATTAAGTGCTATTTTTTTTATAAAAAAAATTCGTTCAAATCATCTGAAAAAGAAGTCAGTACTTTTGAAGTTTCATTTTCCAAGTGCTAAATTGCAAAGCGAAATTTAAAAATATTTACATGAAAAAGCAAAATTGTGCGTGTGTGTGAGTTTTTTTCTTTTTCTTTGCTTTTTCTTGTTAAAACAAAAAAAAAGTAAATAACGTGCTTTTGTACATTTTACAACCATTTCTAACAAAAGTAACAAAGAAAGTTTTAGTTTATAAATAGTTTAAGCAGAGGTTGATTTCTCTCGGATAAATCTTTAACAGAACATTCTATAAATAGTATCTTTGCTACTTTTGCCAGCTTTGTTCTTTATTCGAGCCTTATTTATTTTCTCAAAGAGTAATTTACTGTTCTTTTTTGCTAAAAATTTATTCTGTAATTACTTTCTTTTGAAAAGACTACACAAGCCTTTTTGTATATTTTCTAACTTCTGTAACTATGTTTTTCTTATTTCTACAACACGTTCATCCGTTTATTGTTAAAAGTAATCTATGCTAATAAAAAGAAGAATGTGGGTATGTGTATGTCCTATGTAGCACAAAAATGAAAGAATCCAGACGCATAAAATGTAATGCTCTGAATGTAAAAGGGATAATGGTGTGCATCTCAAAAGGGTTTTTCGAAATTCCCTTTTTTTTGAAAATAATCTTTGAAGTAATTATTTTCAAACAAGGGATACGCGTCATAAAATGTCTATCTCTGAATGCCTATGCATATATAATTCCTGTTATTCCTTATACAATATTTTGGGGATTGTAACATAATTCCATTACCATTATAATCATGTAAAACTCAAACTAAGTGGCGCCACAACCCATGAGGGACAGGGCCTATTGTGCCCACCCCAGTATACGTGGCCATTGGGTGCTAAGGAGCATGAGCAGACGTCCTGATGATGTGGTCAGTCTGAAAGGAGACCGCAGTGTTTAAGTCCCCAAGCAAACTGGTACGCATTTATCAACCCACTGCAGTAGGGACGAATGGCTTATTTGACATTGCCCAGCTCGGGAGGAGAACCCGGACTTGCGGTCTGGAAGCGCTATACACTACCACTCGACCATTGGGCCTCATGTTCATGTATAATTATATTTATTTATCGTCAAATGTATTCAAATATTTGTTCATGTGCTTTATTTCTTATTTTTAAATTTATTTCTTTAACAGCTTCATTTAACTTTCAGGATTACGTTATGTTTTCCCACTTCGGTTGTATTTCGAACCATGCAATACATGTTCACATCTTTTTCTATAACTCTTAGGCAAGGTATTGATTTTATTTATATCTTTTGGGATGTGGTTATATCTTCAGAAGACAGTAACAGCCTCCGGACAAGGGTGATCACTTTTGTCTAGTGGTTATGTTATTCCGCTACGGACCCTAGCGTCGCTGGTTTTGTCCTCGAATATGCACCCTCCACATTGGTGATCTTGATAAAATTAAGAAAAACGCAACCTTTTCTGATCTATCGTTTCGCTATCTACCTGCAACAAGAGCAACCCAAGTCATCAGGACCACTTGACGCAACAAGCAAATTCGTCAGACCAATATTGCCAGATCCGCTTGCAACAACACCATCAATAACAAAAATCATTCACTTATCCACTGATTCACTGATGGGAGAGTTCTGTTGCGGTATCTTCATAAGCAAGTAACAACCTACGGACAGTGATGGTCACTTTTGTCTGGTGGTTATGTTACCCGGCTATGGACCCTAGCATCGCAGGTTCTGTCCTCGGATTGGTACCTCCGCATGGGAATCTAATCCAAATTAATGGTAATAAAGAAATTTCTCCCCTTTTTAGATTATGCTTAGGCGTTGTCGGTGATAGTTTGATTAAAATTAAGCCTATTTTATCTATTTCGGATTTATTTAAATAGCTAACATCTATTAAAGTTAATGTTATAATTACTTTTTCAGCTTATTTTTTTAAGACAAATTCATCTTAATTGTTTGGTTTAAACTTAATTTATAGTTGTTGTTGCTTTTTAATTTTTATTCCTTTTTAATGAACTTCATTGTTATATATCATTATAGCTTTGGGTAGTACATTTTGATTTGTTAATTACTTGATTTTTACACAGTTTATCTATGCTGTTTTAGTTTATGTGTGTTAAAAGTAGTTTTAAAGGTGTTAATTTTGTCTCGAGAAATGCAAATATAAACATTTTTTTTACTAGATGTAATTCGTTGAGATTAAAATATTATAATTAAAGTTTCAGCAAATTACCTTAAAAACGTTTTGAGCAATCACTGTCCCCGTTTGAGATTTTCGAAAAAAAAAACAGATTTCGAGTGAAACGCATTTTAAAGTTTGACATCTTATGTAAAGTCAAAGTTGTGGCATCAGCTTTTACTTCACTGCGTTTTGTTTTAGTGAATGGAAAATAAAAAAAAAAACTTGCTTTTTTTATATATAAAGCTAATAATATGAACTATAAAATAAAATCCTAAAAAATTGTCAGTTTTTAAAAAAAAAATCATGATTTTAGAGTATTCGGATACCTTTAATGTCAAGCATGCTGATAAAAAGAGCAGATCAATATTCTCATTATTAAATCATCTTTAATAAAATAAATATTTTTCCCCAAACAAACAACAGTAGGAATTATCCTTAAAATTTAAGCACTACTGAATAATACAACTTATCATCTGTAACACAAAATACTTCCTGTATTCGAATCTTAACCATTGTAGGTGTATGCTCAAATTCACAATCTACTCTTCTGTATAAAACAACCACAGTACATAAAGGCTTTAAAGACAAATATTTAAATTATCCAAAACATGTCCTTGGCATAGCAAACTTGTAATGCTTTTACAAAACCATCTTCATTATGCATTCCCCTTCACCCAACCATCATAAACATCGCTATTTGCGAGCAGCCTCTTTCAACGATAAAGGTCCATTAAAGGACTCTCAATTGGATTTGTTCGGTTAGAGGATTATTTGTCTATGCTTTTACATTGTTCTAGGGTAGAAACCCTGTGTTTAAGCTGAGATTTTGGAGCTATTTATAAGTCGAACAACATCGGATATGATAAATTGTTTGAATATTCATCAATTTAAGAATATTTAAATTTTCTACTACATTATGTAGAAATGGACTAATACACATTCTGTAAGTTTTTTTTTAACTTTAAATATATTTACATGGTAACATAGCGTCATATTTGAAAATATTGTTTAAAGCTAGTACCGTAAAATCCTGCGTATAACG
>BMAV01014951.1:103841-118819 GCA_019973955.1 Trichonephila inaurata madagascariensis
GTGTGCCACTGGCTCTTACTGCTGGTGTCAGCGTTTATGACTGTTGTCCTCTTCTTTTCGCAACAACTTCAAACTTTGTAAGCTAGTGAATTTGTATTCTACACATTATAGTGTATTTGTGTATGCACTGTATTAGTATTTATTTTACTTGTAATAATAATGAAAATAAATAGTAAAAAAAAACATTTTATTAATAAATACACCATTTTTTTATCTAAGATTTTGTTTTTTTCTAAGAATTTTTTATGAAAATTGTTATACTATAGAATTATTTGAAACATTTAATGATTTACAGAAATTTCTTTACTTCCTAAGCATGGAAAAATATCAAATGAGTTTTTAAAAAAATATTCCTTCACCCACAAATCCAAATGCATACGTGTAAGATTTGTAGTTGACATCCGTGTCTAGTCTCGCTGACTTATAAAACGAATTTTCATACGCCTCATTGAAAAGCGAGCCAGTACCTCAGATAACAAACGTCCGGAACATGAGACATACTTATTATATCTTGGGCTGGAAATATGATAGGAAGAATAAGATTTCAGAACTCAAGTAGCTTTTCGGAGCTATATAACTTTCCAAACCGTCAGTGTGTGCAATTCTCATCTGGTTATTTTTCATATTCTGTCTGACGAAGAAATAAGATAGTCCCTCTATGATCTCTTCAATAGCAGATGGTCCGTAAGTTGACTGCTGCTCCTTGATAAGCATGCACTATTTTTACTGGAGGCGTCAAATGAAGTTTTATGCTTGCACATTTCTTTATCATGGTAGAAAAGTAAGAAGTATTCAGATATTTTGAATTTTTATATCATGTTCCTGTATTTGGAGAATCTACTTCGGATGATGTTATTACAAGTAAGGTAGTATTACAGGATGTACGTTATTTATTAAGGTACGAATTTTTTTTCGTTATATACAAAATAGTTATTTTCATAAAATTATTATATAAGCCAATAGCCAAAAAAAAAGTATGCTGAAAATTCTAGGTAGTTTATCTTAAGGTACATATTTTTTGTTTCTAAAAGCGAAATGAGTGACTTATGCGTCACCAAGACGGTAAAGCTGCACTTTCGGGGGTAAATCACTAATATAATTTCCTAGTCACAAAAATGTGATTAAATTAAAAAAATCTAAAATAAGATAAATAATAAAATAATAAAATAAGATAAATAATATAGCATTAAAATAATACACGTAGGATAAATAATATAGTGTTAAAATAAAAATACTAATTGTTCTACATCGTTGGAAGTAATTTTTAAAGAGAAATAATACTCTCCCTGATTAATATTTTTAATTAAAAGTAATTAACTAAAATGGATTTTATTCAGCTGTATTTCAATTATAATGTGTGAAAAAGTTAAAGGAAAATCCTTCTGTTACAAAAGCAGATTTATTTATTTTTTTGTCTTTAATGAATATTTTTAATTTTAGGGATTCGTGGTTCTTTATAGATTATACTTGACTTTTTACTTAAGCCAGCGTCTCTCAATCTGTGGGGCGTGACCCCTACGGGGGGTCTGATAACTTTAGGAGGGAGGCGCAAGCATAGTGAAAAGTCGAAAAAAAATTATTTACTTATTGAAAGTAAACAAACAAAATACATTCTGACATAGTAAAAAATAAACACAATGCACAATGTACTTTACAATTTATATAACAATACTAAGTTAAGAACAATTTTATGCTTACCAATGACTCCATGGTCTTTCTAAATCAATACTTATCTTTCTAATTTGTATGGTTTAAATTTAATTACTTTACTGCCGATTTAAATTCACGCGATTCGCTCCCCAATGCCACCGTTTTCCTCGTAGGCACCCGAATGTGATGTATTGGGGGGGGGGGGGGAGATTCACAATAAGCAAACACTACCAATGTACTTTTACTGCATTCCAGAGCCTTCGGAATTTTTTATGGATAGCAGTGCATAGAAAAGATTGTAGTTCGGAAAGACGTATATATACGTCCGGGATAATTAACGCTTTGACTGTGCGAGACGTTTATTTACGCCGTTAAGACTTAAGGGGTTAAAGTCGTATTGTTGATTTTGCTTCACAGTACAGTATCATTGAATTCAATTCATTATTGTTGTGTGAGGGGGTTGCGACGAAAAATCTGATTGAATATTGGGTCGCAAGCATTGACAGTTTGAGAAGCACTGACTTAAGCATCAATTTTATTTTTTCTTATGCATTTAGTTTTGTATTTTTTGCCTTGGCGTAATCCTACGCTTTGCGTGGGCCATGCGGCTCATGCTTCTCTCCATAGTGTTTATAACAACAGAAAAATAATGTGGTATGAGTGGAGGATCATTATTGTAGCTCTGTAGAAGCAATATTATATTTATTCATGCATCATAGAATACCGTTTACATTCAAAGCAAATGGGTGCACAAGTTACAATTGTGCTGCGGTTTCCACTTAAGGAATTAATTTCTTCTCAACGGTCACGTAGATTCACGTGGGGAATTATTTAAGAAAGGACAATCCAAGGCTAATATTCTAAGGCAGTTTAACCTTTAACATTCCTTCATCCAGCCGATAGAGAAGTGGCCGGGGCAAATCCCACGCCGATCTCCAGCTTCAAAGTCCACCGCACGAGGAGTAACAAGGTCCAATGACTAAATAGGAATCCCCGCTACACCCATCAAGTACAGTGGTTAGTGACGCCTGGGTTGGAATCTCGAAGAAGGCATGAATGTTTGTAAATGTATAGTGCCTTCGCGGCATGGAGGTACTCTAAATAGCCTTCGAGCCGCAAGTCTTCTCATGAGGTTGGTGGTAAGGAAAAGAGAGGTGGGGGAGCCCTGACCACCCCCAGGATGTCTTTCCTCAAAATTGGGGAAATCAGAGCAAAATCGTACTGTCACATGCATGGTGTTCAAAGCTAAGTATAACGACAGACGTAAAAATATATCCCTAAGTCGTGATGAATTTCTTGAATCTTTATCTGCGGCTACGGTCGATCAGGTGGCATAAGTAACAGCAACAACGTCCAAACAGAAGTGATTTTGCATCACATATTGCTTTGAAAGGCGGGATGTATCCTGCCTTTCAAGATAAGAAATAGGAAACCCATGGAGACTCTACGACCATCCAAGACGCTCCAAAGCACTCCTTCTAATTCGTTTGGACGCTCTAAAAACGATTATCAGATCTTTCAAGATTTCAAAATAACGAGCATCATATACTTCTAACAAAGCCTTCCAATCAATGCCCTACCATAACAGTGACCTCAATAGTGTTACGCACTGGTAGTTATAGGAATAAATTGTAACTACAATGTTTCACTAACAAGGGGAGGGCACGACTAAGGAAATTTATTTGGGGACGAGACTTTGTAATAGTAGTACTCCTATAGGGTGTTCAATCCTCAATGTAATTGCACCGAATGGCCAGTCATTTCGGAGAAACCGGATTTCGATATTCATATTTAGCTAATATACAAATTATTTTTCTCCCTGACAATCGTCTCCGTGGCGTAATCGGCAGCACATTGGAATACCACGCTGTAGATCAGGGATCGAGTCGTGCGTTTGGCCCCAACCTGCTGTTTTTATTTTTTTTCTCGTTAAATAAATATAAGTAAATAGTTAACTTTAAAAGTTTTACTTTACAGACATCTTTCAGCAACTGCTTGTACAGTAACAGTATCTTTATTCACATACATCTTTACTATAAAATATTCAAACTGTTTATTTTATATGTAATCTATGTAAAACAATATTTATTGAAACACTATGAACTCTTAAAAATCTAGAAGTAAACAAGTTTATATTGTAAAAGCAGGGGTGAAACTGGAAAAAAAATTTAAACAATAGTGTAGTAACCAAAATCCGTTATCCTACTGATTTCTCATTTTATTGGAACATTCTTTGTTTTTAAAAGAATTCCTTGTTTGTAAAAGAATGTTGTTCCTAAAATAATAACACCTGTTCTTTAAAGATAGCTGCCTTTTTAATGATTAAAATCGGTTTGTTAAAAACTGAAGTAAAATTTTATGGCCATTTATGTATAAGGAATAATTTTAAAAATACAACTAATTAGATTTTAATGACAGAAATAATTGCAATTACCATATTTTAGTTGTTTTTGTATTTTAGAAAAGTAAATTGTTATTATATAATTATGTAGAATATCACTTAATAATCAAAGAGACTTTTTAAAAAAATTAATTTATTTAATTATAAAAGTAAATAGTAAAATAAACTGGAGGAAGAAAAAAATAAATACAGCAAGTTTTGGCCAATCGCGTGACTCGAACCCTGACCTACTGCGGGATATTTCGATGTGCTGCCGATTACCACACGGCGACGATTGTCATGGAGAAAAATAATTTGTATATAAGCTAAGTATGAATTTTGAAGGCTGCTTTCTTCGAATTGACTGGCCATTCGGCGCAATTACATTGAGAGTTGAAAACTCTGTAGGAGAATTACTATTACACAAAGTCGCGTCCCCAAATGAATTTCTTTAGTATTGTCTTTCCCTTGTAAGTACAGCCTGTTCCATAGGTAAATTTCAATTGCCTCATCACAAAATTTCCCGACACTCTTATGATGCAATCTTTTCTTGAATACTTTGTCTAGAAAATGTCAAAATCCTGCTCTTTTTTATGTGTGTTAGAGATTACTTTCATATTAATTTTATTTCCTCGAAGTAGTTGCTTCTTTTAGAAGAAATATATAGCCACTTTCTGTTTCACACTCATTTCTCTTAGAATAGGCAGAATGCTAAAGTAATGTAATTAGATCTTTTCTTACCCTTCCAGACTTTGGTAACATTTTTTTCAGAATGTTTGTTTCCAAGTATTGTTTTTGCTTCTTAAGCGAAAAAAAGTGGAAACCAAGCATAAACTTCATTTTTGATACTATATCTCTCTTTGTTTTTGTTTAATAAAATCAAAAGAGTGAAAAATAAGAATTTTTTTAAATAAATAATAAGCAAAAAGAATAGAGAAGTAGTAATGAAAAGGTATTTATGTATTAAGTTAATCATAGAGAAAGATATCTTTTAATTTCAAAATATGAAAATACTTTACTTTCCGAAATTTTCGTTAAATTATGTTCTTTTGTTTCCTTAACTTCTCTCTTTCAAGCTTGTGAGAAAGTTTATGCAATTGCTTTAAATAAATAAATAATATAAAATATTTCATTGACTATATTTTCATTTATTTATTGATTTTCAAAAGTAACAGAATTTCTGCGTTTGTTTGACATTTATCAAGAAGTACTGAATAAAGTTTAATGAAATTTTGTGTGTATATATCTAGAGATATCAAGAGATAAGGTAGATTGCTTTGTTTGGGGTAAGTTGAGTTAAAATAAAGCAGATACCATATATTGCGGTTTACATAATGAGTGATACTAATTTGCCTTCAATTCGCTACGCACCCAATATTTTCTGGACGTGGTTTTCGAATAGCACCAAATAAGATTTTTACATTCAGTGGTTTTCAATCGAAATTGGCGGCCTAGCACTAAGAACTCGAGATGAATGTAATTTATAAGAATGGTTTATTCCTGAAGATAAAGTTTATTTACATAGATTTCAATGAAGCAAAAAACATACATGAAGCTAAAATGTAATTATTTTTTATATGTAAAACTAGTCTGAAAAATATGAGTAGCCGTATTTTAAAAAATAGACATAAGACTTAAGAAATGCTGGATAAAATATTTAAAAAAACAGAAATGTGGGGAAAGGGAAAAAAGCGGAAAAATGAAAATAATTATATTAAAATTTGAGAAAATTTTGAGTCCTCAATGAATTTTATCGAACAAGTAACGTATAAAAATTCATTAATAGAAAGTAAAATTGAAATTAATTAAAGCTGTAATTCTAAAATTTGGTTCTAATGAAAAAATAATTATGTTTGGCAGATTTACTATTGTGGTAACGAACATTTGTACTGTAAGATCCGCAATAAAACATACAAACCTCAAATTTCTTATGTCCATAAAAAATTTTTATTTCGGTGATTTACTTTTCCAACTTCATAACGCCTGCCTGATATGGGCGAAATCTAAATAAAAAAAAAGCGGAAATAAAAAAGGAATTATTAGAAAACAAAATCCAGACAGAAAGCGCGAATTCGGCAATATTGACGAATGTCAACAACTTGGCGCACAGCGTACTGATATCAAACGAGAGCACCGTATGAGTTTTTATTTCCATGTTAATGTGTAAAATATAAAGATCGTACCTAAACTAAAAATATTATCACTGTTTATTACATGTACAGCTTACACAACGTAAATTGATTTTTAAGTTGTCAGTAAGTCTGAAATAATTTCTAACGACATCTTCAATTACTTTTTTAAAAAGTTGCCAAGATTTATTTTGGATTAATTCCAATATTGCATCGGTTCAAATTTTCTATTTCAAAGTCCATTTTGTATTAAAGCATCTTGATATATTTTTATGTAATGATGAGTTTTTAATATTTCACTTGCTCTTAAGCTTAGGCGACAATGATTGCTAAAATAATTAAGGGCATTCATATTTTAAAAAATAAGTAAGATAAATAAGTATAAGAATAAATCTTTTCTTTTAAGAAGTTAGTTTTTCTTTTATCATCATCAATCCTTAATCAAGGTGTGACTAGCAGCAGAATCGACTGTTACTTTTAATCTTTATAGAATAAGGTAATATGTTATTAATAAGAACGGAAACCACAGAATTCGGTAAATTAAAGCACATAAAAAGGTTTTCCCATTCATAGTTTTGTGTGTGTAGTTATTATATGTTGATTGATCTAATGTTTATTAACATCATAGTTCGTAACAACACACTAGGACTATATAATTACTTTTTGGCAATAATCTCATACCGAGGCGCTACGCGCCAAGTTGTTGCTTATGTTTACCAAAATGGACGATAACATTACAATACGATTACCTTCATATTTTTATCGTGTAGTTGTCATGGGGATGACGTATTTAAAAGTTAATTTGTATTGGGTATTTTTTTTTTTCGCTGTAGCTCTTGTTAGCTCAGTACAATATACTCATTAAAAATACCTCAAGAAAGAGTCTCACTCAATTGTGGTAGTGAACTGTAGTTTATTTAGCCCTGCTCTCTCGACTTCTCACTCGTTGGACTCTAAGGATACACTGAATATTATGAGCCCTATATATGTATAGAGGGCGCTTTACATTCTCACACACGTACACTGAACAACTCTATTAATTTCAAACGATTTTAATTCGATTTCCTTAAAAAATTCATCATTTTCATTGCATTCATTCTTCAAGCTATTACTTTGTTCTTCTGTTGTATTTTGTGCTATTTTTGGATAGGAATATCTTTAAGGTATTCGACTACTTGCGACAACTTTTTTTTTGAAAAAATGAAGATATGGGGATTTTTTTTTTTTTTTGTGTGTGATTTTTAAGTTTATTTAGTATATTTAAAGCAAAAAATCGTAAAATTGAAAACAGAAAAAAAATTATTATTATTAAAATGGGAAAAAACTGGTAAAAATTTACAAAAAATTACATAAATGGGGCCCGCTCTGTAGAATTTTTCAGTTTTAATGTGTTACTTTGTTATTCATGTTTGAAATGACCTGCAGGATAATAGATATTTTAATTTTTACAAAAACTAGAGCCCTCTGTCTTAGTGACTCTATGAAATTGCTTAAAAAAACAGGGATTATATTTACATAAAGGACTGTAAATTTTGAAATAATACAGTGATTGATAAATCTGAAGAACAAAACACTTCTACTGTTATACAAAGCATTACAAAAACGTTCATTAAATTATTTTCAAAACTTTTTGAGCAATCGCTGTCCGCATTTGAGTTTTTTGAAAAAAAAAAACACATTTCGAGTAAACCGCATTTTAAAGTTTGACATCTTGAGTAAAGTTATGGCATCCTCTTTAGTTAAACCACTTGTAGCTTTTGTTCTAGTGAATGGAAAACAAAAAGCTTGGTATTTTTATTAAGCTAATAAGATGGTCTATAAAATAATATCATAAAACAAATTTGTCAATTTTTGAGAAAACTCATGATTTTAGGGTAGTCGAATACCTTAATATTGTTGATTACTGGAACATTTTTTGAAAGAATCTGAGGGTTGTTCTTTTAATTATTACGGTTCAAAAGGAGTACCAAATTCCCAGCTTTGGTCCATTTTGTTTTCTATGACCGTTTTTTCTCTTTTTTAATTAAAATTTTGCTGATTTAAGCCGTCATAAAATGTGACAAATGTGAAAGTCATATGAAAAATAAATGATTATTATTTTTCTTAATAATAATAATTAGGGATTGCAATATCTGACCAAAAGTTTAATACAGGTATGTGTCTTAGGTATTTATTACCGGAATACAGGTTTTAATAAAGGTAGTAGAAACCTTAGAAAAAGAAAGAGAACACAGGTGTTTCTTTGTTTTATTTACCAGTTTTATTAGAGAGTGCACATATCACAAAAAATAACGTGCAGCTTATAAATTATAGCAGGATATAAAGAATCGCAAAAAAAAAGTAAAAGAACATCTTATTTATTTAAAGCACAAAAAAGTGTAAATATCATTATTCACAGTCTGTGGTTTTCATCTTATAAATAATGAAACCAAACTGAAGTTTTATTAACTGATTTTTTATGCTTCTTAAAGTTATTCTTATTCATTAGTATGGGTTATTATTTATTGCTATATAAATCTGAAAAATATTTTGAACCTTAAAGTATGATATACAAATGCAATGTGAATAACAAACTCATCAATTTAAAAGATTTTGAAATATTACGCACTTTCTTTACCACTACAACCTTGTTTTCACACATACGAATATGATACTACGAATCATGCGCGTGTGCAATATCTCTCTGAGCTGTTACAGGATAGTTTTGCCCCGCCACCTTAGATGATTCATATATTTTATCACTTATCTTGCAACTTTGTATTAAGAGTATGAATAATTTCGTCAGTTGGGAGACATAAAAACAAAAACGTATACTTTTTTTGCTATATTGGTGATCCCTGAACATGTTATGGAGGCAATTTCAAAAATGTCTTGTAAATACCGGAAAACGGCATTTAATCTTGTGAATACCGGTATTACAAAATTGTACAAATGGCTCAAAATACTGATATTGGGTATCCCGGTATAACAATCCCTAATAATAATTGTTTTTTTTTAAGGGAAACTAAATTTTTTTTTCTAAATTTCATTTTTTGAAAGAATGCATTTTTGATATTTTACTTATTTTTACGATACTTTAGTATTATCGCAACCGATTGGCGTCGTTGTATGAAACGAAGCACTTGGTTGTTCATTCAGCGCGTACGGCACATGCGAAATCGAGGTTGACAAATTGGGGTATTATATTGAACGTTGGCATTGCTGTGATAGTATGTAAGTATCGATAAATATTATATTAAAAGTACTGAAAAATATCCATATCAAGTGTGTAAATTAAAAACAAAAGCATTTTCTGCTTTGGTATTTTATAAAAGATTTTTAGAAGCGCTTTTTAAAATGATATTTCAAGAATTCTTAGATTTATCTGGAGTAATTATGTAAAGAAAATATAATTACTTCATAATTGGAAAAAATATTTTTCATTATATAAAATATGTCTCAAAGAAACATGTTCATCTTACATGTTGAATGGCATATCAACTATCTATAATTGATAATTATCTTATCTTTCATGCAAAAAAATTAGGTGAGCAAGCAAAAAGTGAAGAAGCCGTTTCATGATAGACATGCCTGGACATAAAACGGAAAGTACAGGTGTAACAAAACTCAATACTGTAAAAAAGAAGATAAAAAAAAATTGTATGAGAAATTTAATTCTTTGGAATGGTATGAAGAGCATTAAATGATGCTTTAGGCTAACAAATTGGTTACATGTAAATGACAAAATAAAAAAAAAAACAACTCATTGCTTATAATTGATACAGGGATTTTAAAGCGTATGGTCCCTCTGAAATGCTAAGACTGCCTCAGACCTGCTTAGCCTAGATTGGATGAGGTTACTGGTGAGACTTTCGGGAATAATGTCCCACTCTTCAAGCAGGGGAATCTCAACGTCCAGAACAGTAAGAAAAGGCAGCTAAATATCGATGAATGCGTCATCCGATTGAGTTCCAAGCAGACTGGATAAGGGTTAGGTCAAGAGAACATACTGGCAATTCCACAAGCCGTATTTTTTCAACTTCAAGAAATTTCTGCACAAGATGAGATGTATGATTATTGTTATATTATCTTGCATTAAAGGAAATGCATCCCCAATGGATGCAGCATACGTTACAACACGAGGTCTTAGGATGCCGTTTGCATAGCTTTAAACCGTCAAATTGCTATTCCATTCGATATACAAGTCAGTACGTCCGCCTATGCTAATACCAGCTTATACCATCAAACCATCTGTAATGGGATCTTTCCAAAAAGAATATTGGATTATGTCAAGTGCCCTTTTCTTGTTATACCAAAACACGTCTGATGTTACACTCTTCACAGAATCTAGACTCTTCCGTAAACAGTACTTATTGCATGCTGTCAACTGATACACATCATTGGCCTACATGCATACAGACTACCCATATGAAGCCCATTTCGGACTGTGGGGCTTGAGACCATTCGTTCTGTTGCCAAAAGAAATTGTCTTTGAACCGGCGTTGTATTAGCTGTTCTCTCGATTCGTGTACAAGATATATTGGTCATTATTTGCAGTAGTAACATGTTGATGACTTCGTAGTTGCCGACATCGAACATGCCATGCTGCTTAGAATAGACTTCACACAGTCTTACAATGATACTTAATGCCACTCAAACAACATCCGCAACAGTTCTTTGTGTTTTCCCGAGTTCTAGTCTCTCAGTTATACTCTGCCATAGATTCCAGTAGATCATGTTATCGTAATATTCTGCAGTCCCTTTTTCTCAAAGGAATAGCCAAAAGGAGTTGAATTTCATCACTGAGATAACGAAAAACAACAGTTTCTATGAAGTCACGATTTCTGAACTTATTTCCTTTTTCTCGTTTTTGACACCACGTACATTGATTATATGAATATTTCTTCTTCTGTTTTCTGCTACAGTTTAGACCATGGATTTTTTGTTTTACGTTAGTTATCAAAAGAAATAATTGCGTAATTTCGTTAATTACATGTTCTCCCGTAATTTTTTAACATTGCACATTCGTTTTATAAAATCCATAAACACATAAAAACCGTGTTATTACATTCTAAAAATTGTATTAAGTACACTAAATAGTGCATTTTCTAATAAAGTAAATACCGTATTTAAGCAAATCTAAGTCGCCATCGATTCTAAGTCTCGCACCCCAAATTCTCAAAATGTTTTGGGAAAAAAATTTATCTTTAATTCTATGCCGCAACACAAATTCTCTACACGTTTTTGAGGAAAAAAAAATTAAAAAAAATATGTAAAAGGGTCATCAATATTCGATATTAAAATTTAAAAAAAAAACTTTAGTGAGAAAGAATAAGAAGTTAATAGTTCATTTATTCCACCGGTATTAAAACTTTTCAAACACATACATGAACCAATAATTACTCTAACCGTCAATATCATGTTTCGAAAATGATTCGTCACTTCCACTGTTTGCATTTGACTTTGGAATTGGTGTCGGTGTCGCCATTTTTTCACACGATGTCATCTTCCGTGTCATTCAACGTAATTCTTATGCAATACTTTTTTACAAGAAAGTTTTATAGGAAATTTAAAACAGATATTAAAGACAATTGAACATTTACAAGCAAAAATTATAAGATTTTGTGTACGCAATCGACGTATATTTGTTTCATCCATGTTAAACTTTCGTTGGATGCTACTCTGCTTCCATTTTTTTTTATGCTTATAAAATTGCTTCCCTTTTTCTTACTTGCGTCATAGTCAACTCTTATTGATGCCATTACCGATATATTTGATGTTTAGGTGATTAAAAGAAGGCATATTGTCGGTCTAATTATCAGACTGCGTAACTCCATCTGGGATGCTAATTTAATACAGTAGGGCTAGGCACCAAGTCGTTGTTTATGTTCACCAAGATAGGCGATAATATTACAATATGGTTTATTTCGATATTTTTATCGTGCGATAATGAGGTTGCCATGGTGATAACTTATATTAGTGTTAAATTTTTGTTTTGGTTTATTTTCTCGTGGGATCTCTACTCAGTAAAAGTAACACATTGTTGCAAATTTTGTGTAATGAATGCTTAAAATAGTATAAATAATTTATATCTGGAAGTGTAATACATTAATATTACTTAATGTAGTATTTATTTTATGTTAAAATCTTGCCACCACCTCTCCCTTCGAAATCTAGTTTTACTATGAAATATAAAAAAAGTAGCGATTACACTGATCGAGAAATAAATTAAAAGTGGAGCGCGCACTGAGGCATGGCGTAGACAAAACAAAAGAATTAAGGAATCGCGCCAAAAAGCGCTTGGCGCGTTGCACTCCTATATCAAATCAGTAACGACGGTGGAGTTACCCAGTCTGATAATTAGGCCGACGATATACAAACACATTTCCTAAATACGATTAGACAACGTTATTTAGGATAGGCTGAGTACTGGAAAGAAACAGCGGAATAAAGGAAATGTCATTGATGCAAGTGGCCAGAATGGTAGGTCTCATTTTTTCTTTTGAAAGGGGTGAAGAATATATCTCCCTATCCAACAATAGTATGCCTTCAATTCTAAGCCGCACCCTATTTTCAAGAGCCTTAACACTGGAAAATAGTGCGGCTTAGATTTGAGTAAATATGTTACACATAAAATGCAGCGTGTAATAAATACTAATATAACACATCGCTATATGGAAAAGGAAATTAAAACCAATAACTCCGGCTCACAGAAATTAATAAACCATACAAAATTCAAACCTATATTAAGGTATCCGACTACGTTTGGAAGCGTAATTTTAAAAAAGCGCATAAATGGATAATGTTTATGATATTTAGTCTCACTTAGATTAGAATACATGTATAAAATTGTTTTAAGGACATTTTGACAAAAAACAATTATTTAAATACAATATTTAGGCAAAAAATTAACTTAGAATAACCTTTTTTCAAAATGTTCTCCTTTTGTAAAAAAGGATTTTATTATAATAATATTTTGCCTGTATATAGCTCGGACATCTGTACAAAGGCTCAACAATGATTTTTGAAACATTCACATTATTTTCAGAGTTATAACCCATTGAAATAATTATCGGTGTTTTTTTCTTAAAATTTCTCCCCTCTGTTGTCGTAAAACATGGATAAACCCACTTCTATGTTATATATTTCAAAAATTCTAGTTGAGCCTCTGTACAGAGGTCTGAGCTATATACAGGCAAAATATTATTATAATAGACGCATTTCTCACAAAAGGAGAATATTTTGAAAATGGATCCTTCTATGTTCATTTTTTATCAAAATATTGTACTTAAATAATTTTTTATTGTAATACTATTCTTAAACCAATTTTATATACATTTTCTAATCTAAATGACACTATATATCATAAATATTATCCATTTATACGCTTTTGCAAAATCATGGTTCCGAACGTAGTCGGATACCTTAAAGCCTCGTATTTTAAATTTTTTTAAAACCAAATTGAGATACTGCTGTATGAGTTACTTACCTGTTGTTACTATTTTCTTTTATCTAAACGTTTGTACGTTTTTAGCTATAACGACTGAAACCTTCAAAATACGAAATGCAAAATCAATAAATAATCTCATCTGCTGTATGATTCTACGATGGCTTGAAAATACAAATAAAAATTTTTTTATCTTCTTTATTTACATTGAAAAAGGGACGAATAAGGGAAAGATGCGAAGATAAAATTTACATGATATTTATCTTAAACAAATGAGAAGCTCCATTTTTAAGATCTGTTCGAAAATCTATTATTCTACTTCAATAACGTACATTGTATCTAACATTTTTGATAAAATATTTATTTCTATTTTTCTGCTTGTCAGTTTTCGTATTCAAATGCTCGAATAAAGAGACCCGTTTCCATATCGCCGAGTAAAATTCGCATAATTGCCAAATAAAATAAAAATATTTTTGATTTAATACTTTTTTCTATGAATACTTTATCTTAACATTGTTCCTATTTGCTGCATAATATTGTGCTTTGTTTTTTATTTATTTTTCAGATAGTTGACAGATCATGAGAAATAAGTTCGAAAATGGAAAATGAAAATGCTTATTTATACAATGTTTATTTTATTTTATTACACAAACAAAAAACATATGTTTCTAAGTCTACTTCTCGAAATTTTAGATAACTAGCCATTGAAGAAATTTATTTGATTACTAGCTGGTATACCCGTTCTACACACGGGTGAGTTAAAAAATTAAACAATACAGATTGAAGGATAAAGAAGTTTTTGATGAGTTAATTTTACTTGAATTTCAAATTAAACAACAACAACAAAAAAAGATTTTGCATATCTCAGTAGAACAAAACCCCTTATTTGTTACATTTTATGTCTGTAGAACTAATAGCTGATAAAAAGATCTGATAGCTGTAACTTTGTTGAAGCTGGCTCGAATTTTAAAAACACCTTCCTAAGCTGATCTCTGCTCAGCAAAAGTAACAAATTGTAATATATTTTGTGTACAAAACGCTTAAAGTAGTATAAATAATTTATATGTGGATGTGTAATACGTTAATATTACTTTCTGTAGTATTTATTTTATGTTAAAATTGTAATATTCGCAAGCAAGACCGTTCCTTACATTATAGTGGCAATTCAATAGAAACATAGCGAAATGTTGATGATAGAGCCAAGTTGACATCATTTTTGGCAACCCTGTTGATAACTTGGTGATTGATCGAATGGTGCAGAAGTTGATATGTTGTAGTACCACCTGGTAGGGATTTTTAACAAATGGGTTAGCACAAAAACCTTCTTTACAAAAGTATGCATATATACATGCCAATTTTCATAGCGATCGGTTGAACGGTGTTGGAGTGATGC